>JAOBYK010333134.1:0-40851 GCA_025434845.1 Phenganax subtilis | reverse complement strand
TAAAGCAAAACACCAAGCTGCTAATTTTTGAATTGCATCTAGATACAACTCAAAATCTGGTTCTCGGAATGAGCGCACAAATACTAGGTAAAGCAATTCCAGTTGTAAAGCAATATGCCAGAACTGAAAGTGCGGTGAAGTTGCAATCCTTTCTTCGCACCATTTGTCGATAGATGGAGTATTTTCCAACGCCATGTCTTCTCTCTCGGCATACGCTTTGTTGAGCAAGGCATACAATGCACATGCTGTTAGCTGATGAGCACGCCTTGAACGCTTGACATTTGAGGCTTTGAGGAATGAATTTGCCACTCCCGGGTTGGCAATATTTGCTTCTACCAACGCACTTGTCCATCCACTGTCTTCCAACCAATCACCGAGCATTTTCAAGGCTACCATCTCGATGTGTAGACCACCAAGTAGAATGATAAAGTTTTCGTCCCCGTGAGTTTGTGGCCAGTTCCACTGTATTTGCTTTGCCACAGCAAACAATGGTTGATCTACTGCTATCACCGGAACCTGGCCAGGATTGAGATATTCTGTTGTTTCCTTGACAATATTCATACTATGGCGAATCATGGCAACTGATTTAGCTTCATCTTCAAATAATGGTAGTAATGATGAAACTGCTGGTTCTAAATTTTTTTGTTCCTGCTTACTTGCATGATAACCTGACCATGATAGCATTTCATCTTCTGGAAGTGTCTCTTCCTCTACACATCGTCTCACTTGCTGCAGCCATTCAATTTCATCATTAAGAGCAACAGATAGATAATCCTCATCAGTTCTTAGCATAACATTGTTCGCAGTATGAGCATTTGCATCTTTCAGAATGCAAGGAGGAACGTCTGTATACCAGTCAGGCAGTTCGCAAACTTTCTTCGTATCAAGTTTACTATGGTACTCCAGAGTTATTTGTTCTTGTTTTATTCCAGGACATTCCTGCGATACGTTCTGAAATATAGATATCCCGGTTCCATGAAATGACCCTTTAGCAGTATTTGAACTGGGATTGTGGTCAATGTTATCTACTGCAGAGGTGGTAAAAATGCCTTTCCGCAGCTTCGCAGGACACACTAAGTTTTCTTCTTGGAATTTTCGACAAATAGTATTCCCGATGTCGGTAGATATACTAAGAACACGGTCGTAAGATACCGAAAGACCAAGCTTAAAAAAGTCGTCCACTAACTCACGTTTGCGTGTACGTGCGTGAATAGAGAGTCCCAAGTAGATAGGGAGAGGTGTTTCACGACATTTATTGTGATGATCATGATGGGAACTTCCTCTTCGATTTGAAAAGTAGCTGTTAAACTGAAGTAGCTGAGAAATAGTGAGAGTAGCCTGGTTTGATTTGTTTTCTGCTTGCTTCTGAATATTTGGCCCATGCAAAATCATATTTACCAGCGAGTAAAGGCTTTGAGGAATGGAGTCATGCTGACAGTTCTTCTCAAATGTGCCAGTAAATGAGTTCTTTTTTTCCAACATCTTTCCTAACTATGCTAGCTGCTTTTGCAAGATAAAATGCTTCATTGTTGCTATCATCACCTTGTGACCTCTTCAGTGCTGTGCCTATGTCGGAATCGAAGGCTAAAAGAATCTCACGTCCTTCTTGATAAGGGTGGATGTTAAACATGATTTATGGTACTTGGCTTCCAATGCAACCATATCACCTGCACTTAGTTTCGCCAACAAACGTTCTTCTTGTAAATCTAAAGCGATTTGTCGAATACGGTTATCCATATCCAGAGTTGAGACACTATGTAGTGGCACCCTAGATTCTTTGTTGGACTTTTCACAAAAGAAACATGATGGGCTTAAAAGAGAAGACGACTGAACACTCTTACGTGTATACTTCTTTTCACGTTGTGATTAAGCTAATGAAGCTTTGACTTCTTTTGATGTTGGAAGATCACTAAACTTTGAACATGTTACTTGCATGAAAACTGTAGAATGGAATAAAGATGAAACTTTAATCAATGAAACCATAAATCTTCCTAGAAAAAGTATGTCTGCTATTGTGATGTTATTTAGAAATAAAACAATTACAGATAGTGAAGAATACTTGTATCCTGAAATAGAATCTGTAAAAGTAACTATTGAAGGAGTACCTAATTGCATTTATAGTCAGGGAATAAAAAAACAAGACTTGTATCCAGAAGCAAAACGATTCTTTATGGAAAATTATGATACAAACAACATGAACATAAGAAAATTCTTTAAAGATAAGTTTGCTCTCGTGATTGATCTTAGAACGATACATGATAAAAATGTTATTGGATCTGGTAAAAAACTGGTCTATACTCAAAATGGTGTATTGTTAGAGATAAAGAAGAAAGCAACAACTGCTAATGTAATGTGTAAAATATTTGTTATTAGTGATGGCATTGTTAATTTCAAGAATAAGATTATTGAAGAAGTAATCTATTAAATAAAATGAATAAAAACTTTAATCATATATCTGATAAGTTAGATCAAGACACTTGTAATCAACTGATGAGAATTTAGGATAATTATTATAACAAGTATCAAACGTTTCATAAAAAATATAAAAAATTAAATCAAATAAAAATTTCTCTACAATATATAGGAATTGTTTTAACAGCTGTTGGAGCGGGTACAAGTGTGGTTAATCCACTTATTTTAATTATTAGTGGAGTAGGAACATTAATATCTGCATGGATAAGTAAGAGTAATATTACAAAAAGAGTTGAACAGACTAGATTTGTATGTGTGTTACTTCAAAAAGTTTGTAATAGAATCATCACAATTTTGAGAACTGCAGAATTTTCAAAATCAGATGAAACCAAATTACTCAGTGACTTGAAAGTGATTGATGATATCATTTCTGATATGACAACTTAGGTTACAGAATAATGATAAGGATGTCTTAGAGATATATCTAACTTGCTAAACTTTATTTCTTTTAATTTTTTAAAAATGTCTTGTTTCTCTTGTTTTGAGATATCACCTAAATAATAATCAAACAGCGTTTTCATGTCTCTTTTGTTTGGATTGTAAAATGAAACAAGTCTAGAAATATTTTCTCTATAAGGTTTAGCAATAGAAGTTAATTGTTGAGTAATCACAATGGTACTTAGTCCATAATGTCTTGCTGAAAATCCTAATTTTACCAATTCTGAAGTTCTACCTTTTACAAATTTCCCAGATGCACAATCATCTAAGATAATGAGTGAATTTGTTCCTTTTGCAAAGTCTACAATTTGTTTCAAAAATGATTCTACTGATTCTTGTTCACATTGAATAACAAAAAAGTTTTCATCTTCATCATATTTCCACCTTTGATAAGTTTTATTCCACTCATAGGTAGGACAGATTAAAAAAATATAATCAAAATAACCTGCATATTCTTGTTCAAGAAGATGAAGAACAAAATAAGTTTTTCCACAACAAGTAGAACCAACGATAATCATGTTAAATGAATTAGTATTTAAATCTAAATTCGGAGATAAAAACTGTTTAGATTTGTTTGACATTTTTGAAAAAATATCCAAGTTTTTATCTTTTTTATCATTTGATTGTTTGGTGATTTTAGATGTCATTTTTTAATTTATTTTAATTATTTTTTTAAAATCCATACTAACTTAGTATGGATATTTTTTTCTTCAAGTCATGCTTCTTTTTAATGAATTTATGGGTTCTTTAATCACGATGATAATTTGTGGTGTAAAAAGCCATTGTAAAAATTTTACAATCATCATAAAATATAAAATAGTAAAGAAACAAAATAATGGGAAAAATGTTATAATTGGACAAAGAACCAATAATACAACAAATATTAAGAATATAAAAATACACATTTTCTTTTAGTCGGTTTCTTTTAGTATAATTTTTTAATAATTTAATCAATTTCTTCCTCCATAGGTTGGGGTGTATTAATTTTCTTATGAATCACGTGTTTTCCTACGACGATTTCTCCTGAAAGAATTCCAATCAGTGGAATATAAGGAGTATTGTATTCTAGAATAAGTTTAATGTCTTGTCTAAATAGTTTATTCTCTGATAGTTCTTTTCCAAGATCTGATGAATTTTCAATCATCTCTACATGTTGCAACAATTCAGAAAATTTTCCAATAATTGTATCTGTTAACATTTCATTCGTTTCATTCAGTTGCATACGTTGGTAATCTTTGTAAATTTTTTCAAGTGTTTTTTCTGACGCTTTTTTAATATAAGTTACAGATTGTTTAATTTCTTTTGCATCTGCAAGTTTTAAAAGTTCTTCTCGAATGTTAATTTCTGTAGTCATTTATTTAATTAAGTTCTATAAATCTATTTTATGACAGTGTTTAAATTTTTAATCATTCTCTTTTATTTTATAATGTCCCCAAGGGTATGTATTAATTTTATCTGATAGGATGAATCTTTTATCATCATCTGCATTTAGGGCAACTTTATTAAACAGTCTCTGAAGTTAAATTATGTTTTCTAGAACGAATCACATTCATATCTCTATTTTGTGGAACGCCTGTGTATAAGCAGTCTTTGTAATGTTCTACTTTTAATTGTTTTTCAATAACAGATTTTTTTAGACCTTTACATTTTTTTACTTCTAAAGAGTTTTCTTTCAAGTAAGCATACAATTTGGCTCTTAAACCTATAAATTCTACAATTTGAGTACCACCACATTCATCTTTCATAAGTCCTGGAACTTTTTTATTAAGAGGTACTCCTGTATTTCCTATGAATTTTCTAGTGATGTAAGGATTGTCTGTTATTATTTCAGAAGTATCAAACCATTCTTCAAGATCCGGAGAAATGTCCTTATAAATGTCTTCCGTTTCTATTTCATATAAAAGAGAATCTGTGTCTGTAAAGCCTAATTTTGCTTTGTCAGCATATTTTGGTTTTATATAGTCATAATGAAACTTGTACACTTGAATCTTAGAAAGATCCAAAATGGACATACCTACGTAAATAGGTTTATTTAAAAGTAAATTTGTTTTATGACTATGAACAGCAACTAAATTTTCATCAAATATGGTTTGTGACTTAAATTGAGGTCTATTTGTTAACTTTCTAAATCTAGTTTCTTTGTTAACTAATTCAACATTAGATCTATTTCTAATATTCTCCATTGTTTTTCCAAAAACAGAGCTATTTATTAGTTTAAAGAAATCTTTCTCAAATTTGTTTTTTGAAGAGGAACTAAGTTGTGTGTTCATATCTATATAAAATTTTAACCAAGGAGATTCTTGAAATGTGATTCCTTTATGAATCTTTTTTAATACGAGCCCATGATCAAGATAATACTTGAGAGCCTCATGATGTATCACATATTTTGTTTTTGTATCTAAAGTGGATACAAGTTTTTCTGTAGTGATACCTTGATCTAGTTTCATTTTGATTTTTTCTGGAGCAAATGGAAGGTCACTATATAGGTCATGAAGATGTTTTGGATAAAGTAAGTGTACTTCTAAGATACAAGAATGTTTTTTCCAATTCTTTAATTGAGATTTTGTCATCCACTTAAAGCTGTGTGTTCGAAGATTCAAGTAGATATAATTATGGGGATTCTACCTCATTTGACCTGAAAAGCCTATTTCAGACAATTTTTTTCCGGAAAATTTTTTTGACTTTTTTTACCCTGAAAAGCCAATTTCAGACAATTTTTTTCCAGAAAATTTTTTTACTAAGGGCGCTTAACTAAGGGGCGCTAATTAGAGATATATATTTTCGACTTTTTCTAACCCTGAAATGACATTTTCCGACTTTTTTCTGAAGATCAAAAATTGATTTTTACTTTTTTTAAAATGATCAAAAATTGACTTTGACTTTTTCTGAGATGATCAAAAATCAATTTTGACTTTTTTTATTGACTTCAAAAATTGAACAGAAAAGTAAAAAGTTATTAAATAAATGAGGATGATCAAAAATCGACTTTGACTTTTTTTCAAATGATCAAAAATCGATTTGTATTTATTGTATTTTTTTATAAATAAAGGAGTACTTCAAAAACAAATCAAAAAGTGAACAGAAAAGTAAAATGTTATTAAGTAAATGAGGATGATTAAAAAAAAAAAGAAGTTATTAAATAAATGAGGACCTATTGGTCCTAATTTGACTATAATTAAATTAGGACCATGAGGTCACAAAACAACAACAATCAAAATAATCAAAATTTAACTAAAAAAACTCTACTAAAAATAGTAGAGAAACTAGTAACAAATGATGGAGAAAAAATAGGTGTCGTTCTTGGAGAAACAAAGAAAAGTTTTTTATGAATATATTAATAGAAAGAAAGGACTTCTTAATAACAAGATCAAAAAAGAAATAAATCGCGAGAATATATCAAGGAAAATAGAAAAAAACTTTAGAGCAAAAGGAGACAAATCTAAATCGGATTATTGGAAATCTGTTAAAAAAGTATCTAAAGAAAAACAACAAGAACTTTGATTACAAAGAAGAAGAGATGTCTTTAACATAAAAAAATTAGTAAAAACTGGTAACTTTAAAGATTACGTTCTATCAAAAAAAGAACAAACAATCAGACCAAAAAATAAAATTGAATTTAAACTAAACAAAAAGTCTTTAAGAGGTGCTGTAAAAACATTTAGGGCGGAAGGTACTATTGAACCAGATATAAGTAAGTTTCTTGATGATGCTATTCGTCCTATTGAAAATAAAATCTCTAAAGAAGGAGTAAATTATAAAGTACAAATCTCTTTAAAATGTAGAATGAAGAAGTATGATGTAAAATTAGGTAGTAAAATTACTGATTATGCATATTTTAAGAGTAATCAACAACTTATATTACCAGGTACTGATATAAAATCTGCTGTTAATAAAATGATTGAAGAAGTCTTAGAGAGATTTTCAAATTTTCAAAAAAAGGGATCTGGATGGCAATTAGATAAAATTATTAGTATGGATATAAAATTAAGTAATCCTGGTATAAAACCCGGAGCTTCTTATGTTGAGGCTCCTAAATGGATAAAAGATAAAACAACAGTTGTAAATCAACAAAACACAGATAATGAATGTTTTAAATGGGCTGTTACTTATGCTATATTTACGAATAATAAATGATCCTCAAAGAATTACAAAATACCTAAAAGAGAAATCAAAACTATTAAACTTTAAAGATATAAAGTTTCCTACTGACTTAAATCAGATCACTAAATTTGAAAAACAAAATCCCGATATTCATATTAATGTATTTGGTCATGATGATAATTCTATATTTCCTTTAAGAATATCAGAGAAAAAAGCAAATGTAAGATTATTACTTTTAGAAGACCACCATTATACTGTTATTAATAGTTTAAGTCGACTTTTAAGTAGTCAAATATCAAAACACCAGTGTGAAAAATTTATATGCGATTGTTGTTTAAATACTTTTACGACTCAAAAAGTGCTTAATAAACATGATGAATATTGTAAATTACATGATCCAGTTAGAATAGTGATGCCAAAAGAAAGATCATTTCTAGAGTTTAAAAATTATCAATTTATGCTTAAAGTTCCATTTAAAATATATGCTGATTTTGAAAGCTTTTTAAAACCAATAAATAATAAAAAAGGAGCCTCCACCTTACAGTATCAAGAACATATTCCTTCTGGATTTTCTTACTTGGTTAAATGTTTTGATGAAAATATCTTTAAAAGTAAAAAAGTGATATACACTAAAAAAACAGAAGACATTTCAAAAATATTTGAAAAGATGATAGAACAAGAAATAAAAGACATTCATAAATGTTTTAAGTTTCCAGTAAAAATAAGATTAACACAAGATGACAAACTTGATTTTAAAAAGTCTACACGCTGTTATTCTTGTAAAAATCAATTTAATGAAAATAAGTACTTTGATTATTGCCCAAAAACAAAAAAGTATTTAGGAGCTTGTCATTTTAAATGTAGAGAATATCCTTATAGTAGAATAGACATTTTAGACGAAGATATTGAGAAATTTGAAAAAGCAGATGTATGTTATCAATGTAACAAAAAGTTTGGAAAAAATAAAGTGAGAGATCATTGTCATTATACTGGAAAATATAGAGGCTGCTTGTAATAATTGTAACTTTCTTATGAAATCGCCAAAATTTATTCCTGTTATTTTCCACAACTTGGAGAATTACGATGCTCATTTGTTTATTAAGAACTTTGGAGTAACTGAAGGTGAAATTTGATGTATTCCTAAAACGGAAGAAAAATATATAAGTTTCTCAAAAGATATTGTCGTGGATACATTTACATCGAAAAAAGACGATAAATTAGTACAAGTAAAACGAGAGATAAGATTTATCGATTCATTTAAGTTTTTACCTCAAAGTTTAGGAAACTTGGTAGATAATCTTAATAAAAAAGATCTTCATATGTTAGGAAAATATTACCCTAAAGATGTAGACCTGCTTTCTAGAAAAGGAGTTTATCCATATGAATATATGACTTCTTTAGATAAATTTAAAGAAACAAAACTGCCAAGCAAATCCAAGTTTTATTCAAAACTTAATAATGAGCATATTACAGATGAAGACTACTCTCACGCAAAAAAGGTTTGGAAGAGATTTAAGATGACGTCTATGAGAGAATATCATGACTTATACCTAGAAACAGATGTATTACTTTTATGTGATGTTTTTGAAGCATTTATAAATCTTTGTATGGAAAACTACAATTTAGATCCTTCTTGGTGCTATACTTCTCCTGGACTTGCTTGGAATGCTGCTTTAAAAATTACAAAAATTAGACTTGAATTACTTAGTGATGAAGAAATGGCTTTAATGATAGAAAAAGGAATTAGAGGAGGAGTTTCGATGATTTCAAAAAGATACGCAGTGGCTAATAATAAATACTTAAACGATTTTGATAAAGACAAACCTAGTAATTATATTCAATATTATGATCTTAATAATTTATATGGATGGGCGATGATGAATAAACTTCCTACAAGTGATTTTAAATGGATGGAAAAAGAAGAATTAGATCATTGGAAAGACTATCCTTGTATCTTAAAAGTTGACCTAGATTATCCAAAAGAACTTCATGATCTTCATAATGATTTTCCATTAGCTCCTGAAAAGATTATAACGAATCCAAATACTAAAATTGAGAAATTAGTTCCTACTCTTAGTTCAAAGAAAAACTATGTTATACATCACATGGCTCTGAAAAAATATCTTGAAAAAGGGCTAATACTTACAAAAATACATTCTGGAATAAAATTTAAAGAATCAAATTGGTTAAAAAAGTATATTCAACTCAACACAGATCTAAGAACAAAAGCAAAGAATAAATTCAAAAAAGACTTTTTTAAATTAATGAATAATAGTGTTTTTGGAAAGACGATGGAAAACATTAGAAATAGAGTTAACATTATACTTGTAAACAACCAAGAAAAAGCAAAAAAGTTGTTTAAGAAACCAAATTATAAAACTAATATGGTGTTTTCTGAAAATTTAATTGCAGTTCATATGTATAAAACAAAATTAGTTCAAAATAAACCTATTTATGTAGGAATGTCTATTTTAGACATCTCAAAAAGTTTAGTTTATGATTTCCATTATAATTATATAAAACCTAAATTTAATGAAAAAGCAGAATTATTATTTACAGATACAGATTCATTATGTTACCAAATTAAGACAGAAGATGTTTATAAAGATATTTCTCCAGATCTCAAAAGATGGTTTGACACTTCTGAATTTACTGAAGATAATCCTTATATTACAAAAGGATTAAATAAAAAAGTACCTGGATTTATGAAAGATGAACCATTTGCAGGACCAAGACCAAAATGTTATTCTTGTCTCATGGAAAATAACGATGAAATTAAAAAAGCAAAAGGAATTAAGAAAAATGTAATTAAAAAGGACTTAAAGTTTAAAGATTATGAAGACTGTATATTTAATAGAAAAGAAATAAGAAGAAAAATGAATGTGATAAGATCTTATGGACATAATCTTGTTACAGAAGAAGTCGAAAAAATAGCAGTAAGTTTTGATGATGATAAAAGATATATTCTCCAAGATGGAATCAATACTCTAAGTTGGGGACATTATGATATTCCTAAAAACTAAAAATGACAGATTGGTCCTAATTTAAGTAAGTTTAATTTAGGACCATGTGGTAACAAAACAACAACAAAAATATTTATACTAATGTTATATTACAACACTTAGAAGAAGAAATGTTTTCACAACAAATAGAGAGGCCTCATCCACGTAGTGAGAAAGAGGAGGAGGCACATATAAATATGATTTTAAAAAATGAAGCTATTTATGGATTTGAAATATCTGTTTTCTTAATCCAAGAATTATGTTTATTATCATATCCAAGCCACTTTACAAGCACTTTATCACCTCGAGTCTTGAGTATTTTCTCAACTCTAAAAATGCCATCTTTCTCATCCACTGGAGTTAATTCTTCTTCATAGAATTTCCCAAGAATAGGTTCACCTTCTGTGTCTTCAATTTCATATGTATTTGGATCTCCTCTAAAGACCTTACTGATCTTAAAAATCTCTTCTGTAAAGTTAGATTCATATCCTTTTTCAAATAGTGATTTATACTTACTTACTCTAACATGTTCACCTACTTTAAACTTGATTAAATGGTATTCTCCAGTCTAAGATCCATATAAAGTATGTCAAACTTGATCTTCATTAGACTTGCTGACGTCAGCAGGTTTCATAAGTATTGTGCCATGTTTTTTTGATTGTAGTTATAAGTAAGATCATCTAGAACATTCGTCCATTCATAAGTTCCTTTGAAGTAGAAGTATTTTCACATCATAGATTTTAAAGTTCTATTAAATCTCTCCACGATGGCTGCTTCTCTTTCAGAGTAAGTAGAAAAATAATCTATATTGTGTTTTTTTAGCAAGTTTTTCACTCCTACATTGTAAAATTCTTTTCCTTCATCAAATTGAACAACTTTTGGGTATTTCCCAAATCTTGATTTAAATTCAGAAAGTAAAATTTCAATTGATTTTGTCATGTTTTCTGTATTCTTACGATGCACTGGAACTGTAAAAGCAAATCTAGATAAAATCTCTACACAAGTAAGAATCCATCAAAAATCATCATTTGAATTAGAAAGTTTACTCATGTCAACCAAATCCATTTGTACTTGATCAGCCAAGTTGTGAACAAAAGTCTTTAAGAATTTACGAGGTCTAACAACACGTTTATATCTTGTAAATGTATCTTGTTTTTTAAGCCATTCTTTTACTTGTTTTCTTGAAACACGCAAGTCTTTTTCGTTAGCTTGTTGATAAAGTTTTTCAGCGAACATGTAACCTGTTTTTGGATCATAATACAAGTCTCTTAGTTTTTGTTCTTTTGCAAAACTACTCATTTATTTAAAGAAACTTCACTTTTCTTATCGAATGTATAATTCTAATAATACATCGCCAAATTGAATGTTTTCCCCAAGATTTGTTATGACATCAAAAGTAAACATGTTCCAAATTCCATTGTAAAGCACAACTTCGCTTTCTATGTCTTTATAATGAATTACTGAACCGACAAGACTTTAGTTTGTTATAATAGGTAAAGTTAAAAACGAAGAGCTTCTTTCTCCTTCTGGGTTAAAGTTCATAGACTTGTTTACAGCATCACAACAAATACTTACATATTTAAGCCCAAGATTTATATTACATTCATTATCAGATTCAACCCAAGTATTACTTGGTATTTTTTTATCTTTTGTAAATCCAAGTAAAAGTCCAAAATTTTTAAGATTTAAAGCTTCATCCTTACAAAATATTTTACATTTGTTTGTATAAGAAAGTTTTTCTAATTCAATTTTATATTTGGTTAGTTCTTTTTGGATGTCATCAAAAGTTAAATAACCAACCGGAAGTAAAAGTACCTTGTCGTCCTCGGTGATAAAATTATATTTTCTTGGAATTACGTTTCTATAGTTCCAATAAATTATAGCTGATTTAAGAAATAACCTTGAACTTGAAGTTGTTGTAATTCTCTTGTCTATAGTGAATTCTTTATGATTATTTTCAATAAAAACAACAAGTTTATCCATTTATTTTATTAAGCTTTATTATTCTGTTACAGAAGATCTTAATCACTTTAAATAAATGTATGATGAATTCTATAAGGCTGTGTATGGTAAAAATTATGAAAAAGCTATGACTATTTATAACAAGCAAGTACAAAAACTCAAGGATGACTTTGTAGAAGAGTATCCAAATGCTGATCTAAGCAAGTTTGAATTTACTGTCATTGTTGATCCAGACGATTTGTCATTCGATACTAGGATAGACTATGCTGTTAGTGAAACTTATGGAACAGATATTACTTCAGAGATTTTAAAGACAAATATTATTATGCTTTGTATTGGACTCCTAGAATTTGGAATAATAGAGGAGGAACTGTTACTGGATTAAAACTTGAAGAAAAATCTTCGAGTTTTCTAGACTTTGAGTCGTTTGAGATTTATGTAAATGAGAATGATAGTTTCAAGTGTCATCTTGAGCCGCTTAATGTCATGTGGAAAAACTCAAACAATGAAAAAGATATTACTAAAGCAAAATTCAACTATTTAGAAGATCCTTACTTTGCAAGTTTAATGGCGGCTTATGTATTATCTTACAAATCAGGAATGAGTTTAGAACACATCACTAGGTTAGGTCAACCTAAAATGATTTCAAGTATTGTCAAGTACTATTTTTATTATCATATGAAGAGGTTCTTGAGACAACCTGAAAAGTTAAGTTCTTATGTCAACAAAGATGACTTGAAACTCATTCAAAAGAATATTCCTACGAAGAAAGTCTGGAAATATAAACTAAAACATACAAGAGAAGCAATTAGTTATTTCTTAGAAAAATATCCCGGGGTAAGAAAATCGCATTATGTGTTTCCTAAGAACAACAAGTCTATGGGAATTCTTGGAATTGGATATGAATATGTTGATAAAGTAGGTCCCAAGTCAGAATCAGATGATTGGAAACTATTTATAAAAAGTTCTTCTGATGGACTTACAAAAATGGGTCAAAAATTATTACAACAAGCTATGGGAAGTTATGTTTACTGTATACTTGGATCCCAAGCTAAAACAAGATGGTCCATTGTAAACAAAGGTGCAAAAAGTTCTCAGACTCAAGATGTATTTCATCAACTTGTTCAAGACACTGTTGTGCAAGATGATCCTACTGTGACAATCAGTAATATGAGACAATCTATAAAAGATACTAATGTTATTCTGAATATGGTAATTAGTCCGGGAATTATCCTAATTCCAAGTAATATGATCATACTAGACAAACCTATAAAAGGATTTAACAACACTTTTACGACTGCTGATGCGTCAATGAAATTTGGTAAGAATGAGAATGTCAATTTTAAGCAAATTTTAAGTAAAAAAATTAACCTTAAAAACTCCTTAAAAACACCTACAACAAGTTTTAAGCAAATTTCAAGCAAAAAAATTAACCTTAAAAACTCCTCAAAAGTTCCTACAAATAATCTTAAGAACCTTAAAAACTCTTTAAAAACTCCTACAACAAGTTTTAAGCAAATTTCAAGCAAAAAAAGTTCTTCAAAAAATGATCACTTTATGACTGCAGGAATTTTGTTGGTCTTTGGTTTACTTTTAACAAAGCTTATAAGCAGAAAAACCTAAGTTATTAATATAAATGACCTCGAACTATGGTTTTAACAGTCAACAAACCGCAACTATTACAGATAGACAGTATTTTGATATATACTTTAATGAAATAACACAATCATGGAGTGGTGCTGCAAATTCAATTAGTGGTATTCCAACAAGTATTCCTTATGTAGAAAATAGACTTCTCTAGACAGCCTGTCTTAGATGATTATTATAGACCCTCTAATGAAATGCAAAAATATCAACATATAGCTTCTGGTGTATTAGGTCTTACTGGAGGCCTTGTATTTGGTAAACTTATATTTTAACAGAAAACTTCTTTATTTATAAATAAATGAGTAACTTGACTTTAAATAATTTAAGAGAAATAGCAACAGAACGAGGAATTAAGTATAGAAGTAAAATGAGTAAAGCCAGAATTTGTGAAGCACTTGGAATTGAACAAATACCTCTAGATGAGAAATATTCAACCATTTGTAAAGAAGCAATGAAAAATCCTCGTCCTGTGAGGTTGATTCGCATAAGTTCTGGTTGGATTGAGTCTTTTCCAAGTATAGGTAAAGCCAGTAAATTCTTTAATATAAACCCAGGTAGTATTAAACAAGCATATGATCGTAATACAAAATTATATATTCATAATGAACCTTATAAGATCGAATTTCATGAGTCAGATAAACATAAACCAGATCCTAAAGACTCTATTCCAAGATCTAGAAAAAACAAGTAATTTGATACTTGGCGAACAAAATTCCTGTGGGCTTTAGCAACCTGAAAAATTTTTTGCGAAAGTGTGAGTTGCTAAAGCCCATAGAAATTTTGTTTGTCTTTGAAAAAGTCGAAAAAATACCTCTAATTAGCACCCCATGAGTTAAGCGCCCTTAGTAATAAAATTTTCCGGAAAAAAATTGTCTGAAATTGGCTTTTCAGGTCAAATGAGGTAGAATCCCCATAATTATATCTACTGATTTATTGACATGGCAAAACCATAAAGATTATTTACATCAAAATAAAGACAAAAAATGGAAGGTTTTGTAGAGTCGTAACCTGAAAGGTATTTATTATTTGCTACAATGTGTCTTTTCGTAATCATAGACACACCTCCTCTTACTCCATTTTCTATCATATGATACATGTCTTTTTGACGTAAGAGCTCCAATCGAACTTTTGAAATCTTCAACGCTGCGTCTCGTGCTAAACCTGGAGTTGTGTAGTACCAGGCTGGATCTAAATCATAATGTTTCATACACACTTGACGAAATTCTTCAAAGACATCTGCTAAAAGTAAAACATCTGATTTTAAATAAAGATTATTGTAATCTTTCATTGTTTTAATTTTGAAAGTTTGCCATATTTTTTGAGCATGGATGTAATCTTCTTCTGAAATAGGTTCATCATTAAGTTTAGAGTAAAAAGCCTCTTTGGGAGGTAGACTGTTTCATTTAGCTTTTCAAAGGAATCCATATAATCATAAGGATAAACTCCTTTTCTGGAAAGTAGCTGAATGTGATTAGGGAAAAATTTCTTAAGACAATGTAATTTTGTTAAATCCTCTTGTGTTAAATTTTTAACGAGCCAATCTAAACTAGAATTCATAAACTTAAAAGAGTCTAAAAATCTTAATTGGTGAGACATTGTTCTTCCTTTTTCATTCTTATCCACAGGAACATATTTTGTAAAACTTATATAACTTTCTCCAGTCTTTGGAATACAATTCACTCTACCAGGAGTCTCATGTAGAGATTTTATAAATAAGTGAGAATCATAACCTTGTAAATTATGAAACAAAACTGGAATAAAATTTGCTTTACTATATTCTAAATTACACATATTATGAGCAGCACCTCTATATTTTCCTGTAAAATTACAATGATCTCTTACTTTGTTCTCTATTTGTTTAAAATCCTTGTTACAAATATGACAAATCTTTGATTTGTCAAAGTCTTGTTTGTCTTGATCTGTGAAAATCATTTCTTTAGGATTTTTATAAAACGTTTTATAAATATTCTTAGTTTCATTTTCTATTTTCTCCACAAATACTTCTTCAACAGATTTTGTATTGTTAGGATCATATGTATAATGAACTAATTTTGACTTATAAATAGAATCATCAAAACATTTTATCAAATAAGAGAAACTATTTGGAGTATGTTTTTGATATTGTATCGTTTTCTTACCTAAATGATTATTTATAGGTTCTGTGATACATTCAAAATCTGCATGGATTATAAACGGAACTTTAAATTTTCTAGATTGATTCTTAAATTCAATAAAAGTATTTAGTTTAGGATATTCTATTTTTGTAGGTTCGTGTTTTATACAGCAATATTTGTGTTCTTGTAAGTCATCTTCTTTATAAAAATAGGATAGACAAAAATCACAAACATAGTGTTTTACTTTTCTATTCGTGAGTGACGAACTCGTTAATCTACTCATATTTGTTATGATTATATAATGTTTATCCTCTAAAAGTAAGAGACGAATATCTGGTTCATCAGGATGAATATGTTCAGTTGGAAACACTTGTCCTTTTTTATCACAACCAAATAAATTTTTATTTATGTTATTTCTTTTTTCAAATTTTCTAATGTCCTCTATACGAGTTGGAAATCTTACGTTTGTCCAATCCAATTTTTTAGAATCTTTGATTAAAGAATCTGTAACTCTACAACAATTTTTATCTTCAGGTTTCGTAGTTAAAGCTCTAGTGACAGCATATTTAAAACATTGTTGATCATCATTTTTTATGTTAATAGTTGCTTTTTTATCTGCTATAGTTTTTGGAGTTGGAACATAAGAACCTTGAAGAGAATCATATGTAATCACATGAATTAATAATCTTTCTATTTCATCAAGTTCCCATCCAGAACCTTTTTTTCGCTCTTCTACAAACTCATCTAGTATTTTTTCAGTCATATTCTTATACGTTTGATCTATGTCTGTTCCATGTAAACTTTTATGATAAGATGAGCTAAAGTAACCTTTTTCTTGATCTGCAATTTCATCTGTTGTTGGATCTCTTTTCACCATGTTACAAACTAAGATAAGCTCCATTTTATGATCTCTATGAGACTCTACAATTGGAGTCACATGCGTTTTAGCAAAGTCTCTTAACCAAATACGTGGATATAAACAACTAGAATCTTTATTCTCTAGTACAAACGTTTTTAACCGCCCTTTCATCGCTTTCTCTAATAGTTTCACTTGAGACTCTTGTGGCTCTGATCTTACGAATTTCATAACTTGATTCTTAAAACTATGATAAGTATTTGAAATTCTACTCCTCATGTTTTTAGGTACAAAATTTAATAACCAATCATACAACAAATTCATTTTTGACTTTACAACTTGAGTTTCTATCTCTGATTGTTGATGTTTTTTCATGTGTCTATGAATATAACTTGCAATAGCACCTTTCGATTCGTTATCATAATTTTCTTTCTTTAGATTATTTTCAAGAGTACTTCTATAATTGTCTATATTTTTTGTTCCCCATCTTTTCACTTTACCATCCAATATACTAAGTTCTTGAATCACTTTTAGAGGAATATTCTTATTCCTATTCTTTATTTTTAAAAGATTTTTGTTTGTTGTAGACTCCATGAAGATCTCTTTTATTTATAAACATTTTTTTTTAGTTGATTTTTAAAAATCTACATGTTCGTAGTACAAGACAGGACAGCTAAAACATCGTCTATGTTTTATTTCCTTCATTTTTATATTCTTCTTTTTTAAGAGATAATCGAATAAACTCACGGAACAAAACTTTTCAAGATTTATCATTTCACCTTCTTTTTCAAGAACAGTGCGGATAAGCCGATCAAGAATATATCCACTTATTTCGTGATCACACTCGTGAACTAATTTTATATCTTTTCCATCAGGAAAAAACGCATTTCTTGTTAGGCTAAAATATTTTGGATTTTCATTGGATTGATGTTGTAAACACATGTTGTCCTTCTTGATGTCTCTTGTCCATTTCATCAATTGCAAAATATTTTCAGATATTAATTCTTCAATACTTGTATAACCTCTGTTTGATGTAAAATCTTCAGCTTTCATCTTTTTATTTAAATAAAAATCCAAATAAATGTGTGAAGTAGAGATTTAGTTGCTTGCATTTTGAAGTGTGAAGTAGAGATTTAGTTGCTTGCATTTTGAAGTGTAAAGTAGAGATTTAGTTGCTTGCATTTTGTAGTGTGAAGTAGAGATTTAATTGCTTGCATTTTGAAGTGTGAAGTAGAGATTTAGTTGCTTGCATTTTGAAGTGTGTGTGTGTGGTATTCTGTAGTAGTGTAAATATGGGGATTCTGGCATAAAATGGGTACCTTTCGTTAAAAAACAGTAATAGTAATTTATACTAATTTTTGCATTTCTGGCACAAATGACTAAAAAATGGCGTTTTTTAGAAGACAATCAAAAAATTCAAAATGGCGCTAAAGTATAAATTACTATTATAAAAATCAGTTTATTGCACTCCAAAATATTTTTCAACCCCCCCCCTCCCCCTCAAAAAATGAAAATTACTAATTTTTCCAGCTTTTTTAATCCTGAAAAGGCTATTTCAGACTACTTTTTTCCAGAAAACTTTTTCCAGCTTTTTTAATCCTGAAAAGGCTTTTCAATTCACTTTTTTCCTTAAATTTTTTTTTTCTGACTTTTTAAAGGTCATTCAAGGTCACTTTTTTTCAGACTTTTTTAGCACTTGCTTTCTCCTTTACTAGTTAAAAAAAAATTTTTGATATAGTAATTTATACTTTAGGCCATTTTGAATTTTTTGATTGTCTTCTAAAAAACGCCATTTTTTAGTCATTTGTGCCAGAAATGCAAAAATTAGTATAAATTACTATTACTGTTTTTAACGGAGGGTACCCATTTTGTGCCAGAATCCTCATATTTACACTACTGGTTTTGAACATGACGTCACTGGAGTGCTTCTCAATGTGCTTTCCCTGTATTGAATTATAGTTTTATTATTGGAAAAGGTTGTTTTTTTGTAGTTTTCTCATCTTGCTGATTATTTGAAACCGACTTTTCTCATTCCATTCGATATTTTTTCGTTGCGCAATGGACCTCGACTCAATTGAACAGGAAGTCGTTGCTGCAGATTCTGAATCCAGTGATAGTAGCAGCGATAGTAGCACAAGTAATAGCGACGATAAAAGGTTATTTGTCCCTGATGTAATGGGGCTGCTGCCTTACCAGTTTGAGCCAGTCATCAAAGGTAATGCCAGCTCGGAAAGCGGCGATAGCGAAAATGCTGATGAGAACCAATTGGAAAACACAAACTGGTAAGTCGAATACTTGTGTGAGACGATGTTCTTGCATAAACATCTATACTTTATAGCGTTATTTCATTTGGATTCGATAGTGCGTGTTGCTACTCAGTTCCGTAAAATAATTTCATATTAAGGTGTGCCTGTGAGCACTGTCATATAATGGATCGGGTTGAGGAGTCAGTTTGTTGCCATGAAATACTAGAGGTGATGAACAAGAATGAGGAGGTTTTTATGGCTGATAGGCTTGATGAAAATCCAAGTTGCATCACAGAGAACCCAGCATTTTGCTGCTGTTTGTTTAAATTCGTGGGTGCTTCAAGTAGCATGGTATCATTAGAAACAGCAGTATGGCTCGAGAGCAACTGAAGACCCTGAACACAAGAAAAACCGGCATATTGCTTACAGACAATTAGTTAGGTGGTGCTGGAGAACTTTAGGCAAAGACATCCGTGTGCCTTTGCCATCATGTGCAGTCAGCTGTATACGAGCACATTTTCCACCACCTGGGTTGGAAGATGAATTTTGAATTTGAAGGCTTTCATATTCCTGATTAGACTCTTAATTGTAAGAAAGTACATATTTACAAGTGTTACTTATGAGTATAAGTGTAAAACATATAAGTACAGTAAATACATGTGTACAATTTATATACATTAAGTGTGTGTCAAGTGTACATATTTCAAATGCTTATAAATATTTCAGTCCTGAGCATTCATAATAGTGCTTTAGGTATGGTACACACACTATAATATGACAGTAATTTATTTGGCCATTCTTGATCTGTGCTTTGCTACCACAAAGTCCTTGCTTGGTTTGGGCTCTTTGGCAATACGCTTTAGCATTTGAGGTGGTTGATTAACAATTTTGATGCCATCTAGTTTTGCCTTAATTACGTCATTGAGCATTGTGGACAAATATTCATTCAACTTTTTCTCTTTAATAGGCTTACAAACCCAACTTTTGCTACCTTTTGGCTTCTCCACCTTGAATTGCTGCTGGCCTGTACATTCTCCAGATTTGATTGCTGCTTGTTCTCGATTGCAGGTATGATTGTGATCCAGTGCAGCAAGCTGAGTGCGTGCCAGCACGCCTGTGTAGGTGAAATGCTTTCTCTTTGGGAGATATTTGAGCATCAAAGAGTGGAAAACTTCCAGTGCACCAGTGTGACGAAATTCTGTCAGTCTCTCCGTAACTTTTAGAAGCCGTTTGTTACTCACAACATCCTCAAGGGCAGTCATTGCAGGAGAACCTGGTTTCAGCCATGGCACTTTCTTCTTCTCACTTCGAGATAGCTTATGATGGACACACATCTTGAATGCCTTGCAACCAGTCCACTGATGTTTGTTGACAATGTGGTAAAGAATAGAAAGCCACTTCTCTTTCATAATGGAAATATCACCATCACATGTTGCAACACTCCACCATAGATGGTTGGATATAGATTGGATCCATGGCAACAACTCTTTATTGGACTACTTTTTAGACTTTTGTGTCAATTTTTTTGTGACAGATTTGGCCAAATGCCAGACATCATACTGATGTGTTATATGTATGTTATCTGAAAAATCAGACTTCATGCGAGCTGTGATGGTAACATGCCGGTCTGTTGTCAAGCATCTAACAGGAATTTTTTGCTGTATGAGTTTGAGTAATGATCCTTTACATCCCTCATATTCCATGGCATTGGATGAAGACACTTCTGTCACTTGGACAAGACTGAAGTCAACAACTTTTTCTGATGACTCATCAAGTATAGAGTATGTGCCATACTTGGCTGAATGACCAGGGCTGTCGCACCGACCATCTCCAGCCACATTTATTGGTGCCTTCTGTTGTTTGATCGTTTGAAGCAGCTGTTTCTGGTGATTTTTGCAAGCATTGTGAATGACTGGGACAGCATACTTACCTTGGATGTTGTTGAAGGTTGCTTTGCTCACTATGGGCATGTTAAGGCATGAGGCAAAATGGTTTCTGGGTGCAAAAGTGTTGCCAGTAAACAGGACAGCAGTTGGAATTAGTAGATTGCATAGTGGAATGTCTCTAACATATGGTTGAGAATCCCATGTATAGATGTGTGCATTAATGCAAGAAACGGTTATGGACACCATCCCACCTCTCATAAATTTGGTTTTCTCAATGACAGCTTGTCCGCAAGTATAGCATATGTTGAACAGCTTATCCAGAGCTTCTTCATGGACTATAAAATTCTTTGCACCCAACATGCCTGTTGACTCATTGTCTGATTCAGTTTCACTCAATTCATCTTTTTGATTGTGTTCAGGTGTGTAGTCCTCATCATGTTCCATGTCAGAATCACTGCAGATGCTGCTTGTTGCTGTGTTGAAGTCATGTATGCTTTGGTCATCATACATAGTAAAAGGGGCATCTGAGGTTGGATCTATCTCACTAATAATGTCAACTTTTTTTGTATTTTGGTCACACTGCTTTGCTTGGTATGCATCGAAAAAGTTTTGGTGATCGGCATAATAGTTATGATCCATTAAATGGTCAATGCTAACTTGCATTTGTGAGTGCGAGCTAGTGGATGGGTAAACAGAGCTGTGTTGGCTGGTAAAGCTCTCATTTGTTTGGGTTTGAGCATTCACTAGCAATTTTGCATTAAGGCAATATTGAATCCCTATATCGTTTTGTGAAGAAGTTTTATTTGAATCCTTATTTGAAATTTTTGTTATTGCCTCACCGTCTGGTAAGGCTGTGATTTCGGTAGTAACACTGACGTTTTCATTTGACTTTTCTGGTTTTAGGTCATAGGTTGGAATGGTTGCACCTTTAGAAATAACGTCCCTTGTGATCTGATTTGTGTTCTCAGGCTTGGTCATTATTTGCTGCACAAGCTAGACAAATTGAATAAGCAAAATAAAACGTGTGTCGAAAGTTGTACACCAAAATTCTGTGGCTGAGCACTAATTGCGCTATTTTTTTCAGTCTCAGGTTTTTGTTTTTGCGCAATTATTAAAAACAGAAGTAGTGTAAAATCCTTATCACAGCGCTAGAGCCTAGGGGAATGACTATGTATTTGATTTTACATGCTTCCTCATGTTACAAGACTTGTAGTACTTAAACGTACTTCTTGTCGCTCAATAACCTTGTGTCTTCTTTTGCTTGCTACTCTACGTTTGGTTTTCAGGATATTTTCAGTATGTTTAAAAATTGTTGGCACTGCATCTTCTTTAAGTATTTTTTTACCCTTGTGACCGCACAATGTCTCAGAAAGTGGAGAAACATAGCAATCTGGGGTAAAATGTTCACTACATACGAAGGAATGCTTGGCATCCCGAGGGTTGTCTGGCCGAATTTTTTGAAGCCAAATAGTCTTCATGTGATTTGTCAGTAAGCGATGATAGCTTATATTTTGGCCCTTTGTTTTATAACAGCCATTGGTACAGTGTGGAACCATGCAGTGCGGCATTATGTAAATGAAGACAACCTCTATTGCTGTAGCAGACTATAAACAACACAGGGAAAGAGCGTGTTGAGAAGCACTCCAGTGACGTCACGTTCGAAACCGCCGAGTTCTTTGTGAGCCGCCATATTATGGCAAAATGGCAACCTTCTATATGCAATTTTTGGAGGTGGTTTTCTTGAAATATCTGGCGTACAAAATTGAATTAGGACGAAAGACTTTGCAGCGTAACTTACGATGGTGAGGCCTTTCATATGAACTTAACTTGTTTTGTGGGTAGACTTCCCCTTCAAGTTTGCAATTTTTCCTTGCCAGCTGCGATATGTCTTCTTGCAATTCTTGGATGTACGCATTTCGCCGTTGTACTTGCTGTTGTAGATCATCGGTGTATTTCCAAGCTTATTCTAGATCATACACAAGTTTGTCGTTCGGCTGTGACGCCATCTTTAGAGATTGTTCTGTCCACTAAACTAGTTCTTCTGCATAACGCTCCAGATCAGCGTTCAGTAGACTTATTCAGTAAGATCAGCATATCTTGTTTCATGAAATCACGTTGTGTTGAACATCCCACGCTAGCCTTGCTTCTCTCAAACACTTCTTGTTTTTTCCTGGCGATGAAATTTGTCATTCTTAGTCGATCTATTTTCTTACATGCTTGAGATTTTCTTCGTACTTTCTTCTTCGTGATTTCTTTGTTGATCGTCATAATCTTGTCTTCGAAGTGTTTCACAAACCTCTTTAGTGGCGTGTAGTAGACTCGCATCCTGCACCAAATGTTACTAGGCTTTTACCGGGGATTACACTGTAAAAACAGAATAGTAGTATTTTGCACAACATAAAGCAGCGGAAGTGACGTCACATGGAGTAACGGGAAAGTGACGTTACCTTTGGTAATGTTACCAGGCGAGGTGACATACCGTCCATGTACGATGCTTGTGACTCTGGTGACATCACTAGGTGAGGTAACGTTACCGGCTAAGATGACGTTACCAAGTGAGGAACGTACCTGGCACGTGCGATGCCTGTTCGAACAGCATTTTGTCATGCCGGGTCAGCAAATGCTTTGAAGTGGCATTTAGGTGACAAGAGTTCATTATTAAAATGTCAGCGGCTTGCACCATAAATTTCAAAATGGCGGTGTCACAGTGATATGAGTATCCCTGTGTTTTGTGTATCCCCGTACTTAAATCACCAGTGATTTGGGGATCCTGGTACTCAAATCACTAGTGATTTGGGTATTCCCCAGAAAAATGGCCATGTTTTGAGTATCCCTACCCTGCATTTACATATCCCTAGGGATATGAGTATCCTCATTCCGATAGCGGTTGTAAGCAGTAAGTGTCAGAAAAATCGAAACGAAAATTCAGCAGGTTGTGACGCATCAATATGTTGAATCAAACGATGATATTTTATTCAGTGAGAAAGATATTTTAAGCTTTCCAATGGTATCTTTTGCATTTCACAACAAAACATGACCACTTGCTCTTCAAATAGGCTTACCGATTGAAATCACTTTCGTACGGGCATCTGTTGCGCGTTTGGTGTTCTTATATTTACGTGCAGAATTGACCAAGAACTACTGACGTGTGCCTACTACTATGAACGTCGCCAACCACCGGTGCAATATGAGAGTTAGCCTTGACATACAAATTTTGTTTTTTGATCATATTTCATTTAATATAGTCATTTTACGGCTCACTTCGGGAAATAATTTGGCTTTGTTTCCCATGCTATTTTTCAAGGCTGTAAGAATGTGATTTCGATCGGCAATTTTTACTCGAGTATATGCATGGTCGTGTTTTGTTGTTGTGGAATGAAAAATACAGCATTGGAAAGCCATAAATATGTTCTTTTTCCTTTTAATCAGATACAGCCTGTTGAAATTGTATTGTATTTTTGGTGAGACACACTGTATGAGACATACATTTTATGCACTTTCCTTGTGCACTAGGAACTTTTGGATCTTTAAGTTTATATATTCTTAGGAAATAGACTCGCGCAGCCTTATACACAAAATTATTCACTTAATGTTATCTTTGACAGCAACACTTGTACACATTTATTGCTTAAGTGTGTTACTCGCTTAAATGTGTTAACACTTCTTGATGGTTTTAACTCTTACTTTTATTGCTTTTCCTCCTCGCCTTGAATTGTTACAGTATAAAATGACTCATGTATTTTTTAAAGACATTGACTGGGAGTAGTACTCTTAAATTTATTTATATATATTTCTGAAGGCGTGGTCGCTAAGCCGCAAAATAGTATAAGATTGTATTATGGGAAAAAGCTGAATCAGCAAAAAAGTCTTGAAAATCGGGTGATTTTTTAGGGGGGTTAGTAGATTGTAATTTATGCTAATTTATTTTTGTTTTTGGTTTTGGTTTAATATGAAGTATATGAGATGGTAATGGGTAATAAGAAGTGAAGATGTAATAATTATGATATATAATGATGATGTAATGTGTGTGTGTGTGTGTTTATTTTTAGTAGAGTTGGGGGGGGGTATATTTATTTGATTTTTTAGTGTAGGGGAAGGGATTTGGCTTAGCTCCGCACTCCAAAGCCGTGGTTGAGCCGACTGAATGTGATAATGAATTGCATCATATGATATAGGGTGTTTAATTTCCTTCTGGTGTTAATGTTTATCGCTATTGTAGTGTAACTTGTCTACAAATAAATGGATGCGTGTATTAAATATTTAGAAAATAAATGTGTGTGTGTAAAACGTATGAAATGTCATGAAAATAAAACAGTTGTAGTAATAGAATAGTATATATGTATTCGACATGTTAAAATAGGTTCTTATTGTTGTTGTGTGTTTAGTAGCTAAGATGTGTAATAAGTGTAAGAGCGTTGATCAAGATTCTGAAAGTGATTATATTATTGATTTAGATGAAGTGACATGTATGAATGATGTCCCATATAAGTGTAATTGTGTTCTTTTTTCTTTTTACAATGAAGAAAAGGTGTTGAAAAAAACATAATGAGTTGCATTCATTTTATTTGGACCACCCGGTCTTAATGAAATATGAAAAATTGATGCATGAAAATGTAGATGATGAGGTAGATGATATTAAAAAAATTATAGAAAATAATGCAGAAGTTTTAACACGATATCATGAATTAGCATATGAGTTATTGGAAGTTATAAATGTTGAAGTTAATAGTGCAAAATGTACGATGATGTATAAGCTTGAAAGGTTATATGACTTGCAATTTGGTAGATATGATAAGGTATTCAGACTTAATTTACTTGAAAAGTAATTTGACGTGCGTTATTATAAATACAACAGAATAAGAAAGAATGAAAGTTTACGACCGATAGAATTGAGGATTGAGGAGATGGTCATTGAGGATGGAGAGAAGTAATTACGAGAATAATATAGTTGGTTGTATGCACTATGCGGGAGATATTTCTCCGAGGATACGATGTTTTGATCGTATATGGCTTGAGGTCGAAATAATTTATCAGGAGATTGAGTTGTGAAATTTAGTTGCGTCGTTGAGGTGTATGGAACGTGCGTTGGATGAGAAACGTCTTTTGTACGCTAGGAAAGTTAACCGCTACTGTGAAGACATTAGACAAAGAGTACAGTTGGCTTGTCAAAGGAAGAAAATGGACGAAAAGATGAGATCTGATTGAATATTTGCCGGGCAAGGTTCAATGTTTGAAGTGAGCGATGAAGAACGTGTTCAATATCGTAAAGAGATGGAACTAAAAATGACATTGTATTTCTATACGACAAAATTTAGTCTTTATGATTATCAATGTGCACTTGTTGTACCATATCGTTATTTTTGTCAAATATTATCTGAATATTTTAACAAGGAATATAAATTTGTACTTAATTCTATTGTGACGTTTTATACAACTGAGGAAAATGCTTTGTTAAAACATATATATAAACGTATGAATGAGTATAGTGAAGAAGAATATGGACCACCTATCACTGAAATAGACAGTATAAATAATTTGGATATTTCTGTATTTAGTAATAAAGTAATAAAGAAAAACTGAACAAATTTGAGAGTTTGGAATAGTATTCTTTGGTGGAGACATTTACTTGTGATGATACGTGTAACATACGGGGGCAACGCAAAACTCGACAAATGCAACAAATTCTGAGCATCGTTTTCTTGAAATAATGTCTGTGTATGCAATATCTTGGAGTTTTATTCCCACAGTGTATTCGTATGAAATACAGGATGTTTGCATTCTTTCACACATATACGATTCTGCTAAGGACGTTACTATATGCTGTGCCGAAGACGGGAATTGTTCATCGTTGAATAAGAAAAAAGATATAATAAAGTTTAAAGTTTCGCTGTTTTTCAAGATAAAATGACTATTGATAAAGTTGAATTACTTTGGTATTATACTATATCTTTACATCAGTGGGATTCAATAGAAAATCGTTATGTATGGAGATTGAAGGAGAGTTTACGATTGGAAACAATTTCTTTATTTCATTTTCAACAAATAATATCCTCATATTTCAAAGAAAAGTTAGAGAAATGGGAATTTTTACCTTTCATACAATCGTACAATATAGAGGATGATCGCGTTTTTAACCACATAGACGACTCTGTGGTGGACGTACCTGTAACTCGGGCAAAATATATAGACTCCTTTCTTTACGAGAAACAATATATCAAAAACTTGATTCTTAGACCCTTACTTGTAGAAAGAAAATATGACTATTAAAGAGGTTTGGTTGCATTGGTATTTAGAAAATTCATACTGTTCAAGTTTTTATGGATGTGCGCATTTTAAAACTGTTACATATGATGGATTTTGTGAAATATTAAGTAAGTTTTTGGGTTATGAATATAGATTTATTCCTTATGATTGTGTATATATGTGTGAAATAATCAAGAGAGACTTGGCACAGTTTACTCTTGAAGAAACGCAACATTTGGAATTTTTACCACATGTTATCCAGACAGATGTTATTCCAATCTGGTTTGACATTAAAAGTGTAGCAAGATTAGAGTTTCGTGTAAAGACACTGTGACTGTGCTACCGTGCTAGTCTGTATGGATACTCAAAAGATAAAACACGTTTGCTTTTCTGTTTTACTAGCACTTTTTTGTGCTTTTTGTAGTCGGATTGTGTTTCTCTATATACTATTTAATAAGTACAGCTGATGGTGAGACTGATGATAAACATATTGGTGCGTCTTGTGCGGGTGTGCTAAAAACGGGTTGAATTCTATTCATACACATAGATGAACAGTTAGAAAATGGAACACTGTTGTGGTTCAAATATTTTGCTTGCTAGCCAAAATTGCAAAATTGTGTCCTTGCAAAACGAAATGGATAAACTTATTAGCAACTATAACAGAATGTTAATGAAAAAGGATGAAGAGATTAAAGTTCTTCAAACATTAATGGATACCATCTGTGAGCAAAACAACATACTTGTAAATGAAAATAACAACCTCCTGCACGCACTCAGACTCATCGCAAGAGATTAATGAAGCATGTACAAATAAGGTGATACAATAATAGGATTAGTGATTTGTATGACAAGATGAATATCATGAGCATGTGCACAAAAGAGCGATCATATTACCTCATAATCCACTATCATCATTGTTCCGTGGCGGTGAAGTAAACGAAGAAGCAACAACTCATTCAAGGTGACACCTTTAAAAAGTTTAGCTCTATTAGCATTGGCAAGCAAGATTAATAATCATTTGCCGGATCAATACGTTGAACCATCCACAAACTACCGACAAGTTGTGCTACAAAAGATTCTGAATGCGACAATCGATCAAGTGATCGTGCAAGAAAATTTAATAAACCAAACCTTCTTTCGGGACTGTTATCAGATTGGTAAAGACGTCTTTCTAGTGTCGGGAATGGAAGTAATTCCTCATGCAACCATTTCAAAAGCATGTTACAGTCTGTACCATACGTGGAAATTTAAAAAGAAAGAAAAACCCATGGCTAGGTGTTGGCAAGGGATCGAGTTTAACTATATAACCTTTATACGTAACGCAATATATGAACTTTTATACAAACTTTTAATACTAACCAAATCTAACCAATATCTAACACCGGACCCAAAAAAAAAATTTTATTCTAAATTAGTAGCATTTTTTGAATGATACCATGCGGACTTAAAGACTATACTTTTATTTTATGCATATTGTGCTAAGGATCATTCCTTAGCTTCGCTTGTTGGTCATGGAAAAAATATATTATTTTTGTGTAAATAAAAGAAGAGCTTTACATTTGACACATTCTTACGGAACTGTGATGGAGCGTGAGCGTGAATGTTGTTGGTATTGTGCTGTTATTTTGTTTTCCTTACTTGGTTTGACTATCATCATACTTATGTTACACGACATAGTCCTGCTTTGGTTTGATTGTTTTGACACAGATAAAGAAGCTTGCACGTTTGATAGACAATTATTTCAGTGAATGAACTTTGTACGTGGTGAACAAGTATTCAAGTGAACTTTGTACGTGGTGAAAATACTTTGAACTAATGCACTACAATGGAACATTGTAGAGGGTGTATGAGTATTAATAATTATGATAATGAATATGTGGAGTTAGAGTGGTGTTTTCAAAACGAAGTTTTATTAAATGAAAAGATTGAATATAGTGATTTTGTATTAGCACACGGTATTTTAAACCCATTTGTACAATTTGTTAGTGATTATGTTATTACCTGCGAATTGAGTTTGACAAAAATATGGTTTGGTGTTGAAGATAAACTTATAAAAGATGGTGGTTTTGTTGAAGAACGCGATAGTGACCCATTGTATATATTTAACAACCTGCAGTTTTTGAGATATAGATTGTGGTAGAAATGGGTGATCGAATGACGTTGGCAATACAAACACTGGTTGGCAATCAGGAATTATTGTATGAAATTGATAGATACGAAAAATTATATAATAGAGTTTTTGATGAGAATCAGAGGGGGGTTTTACTTCAATCACAATTCGCTGATACTTTAGATTTATTACAAGTGAACCAATGGGTTTTGATTACAACTTATCGTATCCTTATAAGTGAGGTGGAGGAGAAATTGAAAAAGAGTAAATAAGAAGAGGTTTGAGAAAGATGACGAACGAACATGAACCCATGCTGGTGGATAATGATGATTCTATTACACATGATTATATAGTAAGACTGTCGGTAAAGCATCGTGGCCGTTTTCCATATGTTGGCATGTGTGTTTGCTGGATCCTTGTTGCAGATGATAACAACAAAGTCTTGTACGAGCATACAAGTGAACATAAAATAGAAATGCCATTTTTGTTCTACGATGCATTTTATAAGTTGCAATATCAGTGGATGAAACGTGAAGGAAAAGCCTGTGCGCAATGTGATGTACCATACTTTGAACAATGTATTATGGACGAAACACCTTATTGTCATTGTAAAACTGGTGTGGACGAAAAGAGATTATTGTGTATATTTTTAGATAGTCGAAATAATCATGAAATGTATTGTAAATGTAAAGTTTGTAGTACTTACGGTTTGAAACCTACACCATCTATATATTAATACACAGAGGCGATTTTTGTGATTGCTACTCCTCCGTGGATATGCTTTCAAATCGCTTGGGATTCAATAGGCTCGCCTCTCGAGTGCTTAAGTTTGAGTCTAAACAGAAAATGTAACAAAACTCCCTTCTAGCCGAACTTTTCGGCCGCATTCTGTGTTGCCTTTGCAAATGTATTTTTAGCATCGGGGGTCACACGTATATGATGTCATTAGCACATTAACTGTTGTTGAACGGGATGAAGATATTGACGGCATTGTATTTATGTTGGTTCATGTCTTTCCAGCCAGTTCCATGTAGTACGCGCGCATCAGTGAGTAGGCCTAACTAGGCCAGTGTATCTTTTGTTTACCAAAACATGTAGTCGTTCCAAAATCATCTTCATTCACTTCTATGAAAAAAAAACTCTGCGTGTTTGATGTACATTATACAAACCGAAGTATCGACACATATTATGCCCATTCGTGCTAAATACAGTGGGGCTTTAGTTCGTATTGAATACGCTTGGGCTTTAAGCAGAATACCACTCGCATTGAAACCCTTCGTATACACGTATCAACTGCAATGTTTTGATTATTATGGTTATTGTGCATTGTTTCTACGTGACTTTGAATTCCTTTAAATATGTTTGCCCTCTTTAAGATGGCTTACCAACACGCAAGGAAAACTCAACCTGAGGCATTTAAACAGCTCCTGAAAGACCTCCAACGTCTACAAAGTTCTACAGAAGGCTGCCTGGCAAAGGTAGAGGTCAGTTTACAGAGAGGCCACATACAAAGATTGCTCTCGAAATTTCAAGGGTGGAAGGATGCAGTTGAAGAGGACTTCGATAAGTTTGTTAAGGACTTCAATTCATTCAAAGAAGAAGTCAATTTTTTATTTGCCTTCAACAAGAAACTGCAGGCCAGGAAAACAGCCCTCGAAGAACAAGTGAAAAGTCTGAAGGCATGGCAGACAAATGAAAACATCTCAGCAGCAACTTCTCCAACCAAGAAACCAAAGTTGGCTACTTCATCTCCTATCCCTGACACATGCACATTGTCTCTGTTCGGAGATGATGATGATGATGACAAAGCACTCTCACAAATTCTGAATGACACTGAAGAGAACCTGGCAAAATTTGATGAAAGCAAAACATCACAACAGCCTTGAGTTCTCCTCTCACTCACTCCCATTCAAACTGATACTTTGTTGGATCAATGGGAGAAATGCTCACGTTTATTTATCACATTCTTCATTCATCATAGTCACGGCCATCCTTACCAAAATTTACATTGTTTTCGTATGTCTTGCCAGCTGCAATTGAAACTTATTTTTCTATTGAACAATAGACATTCAAAAGTACATTATAATTTCTTTTTCAATAAAGAAAAACAGTTATAATGATATTAGTAATATGAAACAAATCACAACTAGCCATATCTAAAACTCTCAAATAATGTTACAAGTTTAATTAAATTGTGTTCTTTGCATTTGTTCAACAAATTGGATCTGAGGATTAAAAGTAAGGGTCTGGCCATTTCTAACCTTAAGATAAACATCAAAATTTTCAGTGACCTAATCACAACAAAAGGGTAGCATTGATTATGTGCCCTGGATCCATTCAGCTGCCCTTTATAAATAGAAATAATTACATCATTGCACAGTCTGGGGGTGTTGAGTAGAGGTAGTGCCCCGTTCAATGACACTCTATCTATATTATTAATTCAGCATAATAACCACCTACAGGGAAATGTACTTAAAATGTAAACAACACCTATTTATTGAGGCACAGTACACATACGAATTACGTGTAGCACAGCAATGCTGCAGCAGACTTCAGTCACATCACCTCTAATTTCCCCAGTACCTTTAAAGATTGCTCTCCCATTTGTACGAGAAAAAGCTTGCTTTTCTTATGCATATTTGCACTGTGCTTTAACATATTTCAAAAATACTTCATTTTTCAAGTGTACAATTTGCTAATATAATATCAAGCCCTTTTACTACAAATACATAAAAGAAAAACAATAAATATGAACCTACTAGCAACAAAAGGCAGGGCGGTCGCCAGACACCATCATTTGGGAGATCCATAGCATATATTATTCCTTTGCATTACTGATTTCTTTTGAAAGCGATTGTTTTCAGCGTACCAGAACATGAATACAATTACGTTAATATACACCCCCCCTCCCCACAAATATCGCGTCTGCCATCCTACGTGCAAATAGACAGTTTCTTTCACCAAGGCAAAAGCAATCTTTGCCTTGATATTCCTATATTCAAATTGGCTGTACTGATATCAGGATCTCAAATACAGACTGCGCAACCATGCCAAGACCCCGTAAAAGATCAACCGACCTTTTGGATGGAAGAGCGAATCGCAAACATCGCAGGAATAGCATACGACAAACACGACAACAACTTGCTCCACCCACAGATCTCTTGCAAAGTACTCCATTGGTCTTATGGACAATGTTTGCAAATGTTGTGGTGCTCTCTGTTTCAAAAAAGAAAAACTAAACTGTTGCCACAATGGAAAAGTGACAATTGCTCCCCTCTCTCCCTATCCGGCCAAACTTAAAGATCTATTCATTAACAATACCGTCATATCCAAAAATTTCATGGAGCAAATAAGACAGTATAACAGTTCAATGGCCTTTGCATCTTTTGGTGGCAATGTCATACGTCTATCGGGTCATGGACCATACACTTTCAGAATCCATGGACAGATCTACCATTCAGTAAGCACGTCGCACCCTCCAGATGATGCTCAGCCAACATACAGTCAACTCTACATTGTTGAAGCTGCACAAGCAGTGCAAAGTAGACTACAGCATCCACAAAACCAATCATGTCGACAGGACACTCTGCAGCTCTTGACTGATACACTTAATGCAATAAACCCCTACGCTGCTGCCTACCGAAAATGCACGAAGTTGAAAAGCACCACATACGCAAGGCCAAAGAGGCAAACACTTCTATGCCTGTTATCACCATGAACATTATGCGAGGTCCAGACCAAAGATGATATAACAATCCAACTCATATGGATAAGGTTGTGCTATTTTTGTTTCACCTGATGGGGCCCCACCAGAAAAAAGAGACATTTTAATTCATCCAAAAGGACAAACGCCGTACAACATTTCATTTCTTTCTGCAAATATCGACCCCATGATATACCCCATATTTTTTTCATATGGTACATTAGGATGGCACTTCGGCATCAGCCACAACAGAGACAAAGCAACACTAAACAGATGCAACATTTCATGTCTACAGTTCTATGCATACCGTCTGGCTGTCCGTTCGAACTTTAGTCCAATTTTCCATGGTGTAAAGATATTTCAGCAATATGTGGTCGATTGCTATTTGCGTACAGAATCTACGAGACTACAATGGATCTGAAACAACAAAAAAAAACTGTGTGTTGAAATGTATCAAGGTTTAATGAATCACATCACTCTACAAACAGAAATACAACACTTCAACCCTGGGAAAATAGTTATTCTCCCATCCACCTTCCAAGGATCACCAAGAGCCATGCAACAGATTTTCCAAGACGTCATGGCAATAGTCTCCAAATATGGACGCCCCTACCTGTTCCTCACCTTCACATGCAACCCTCGGAACCAGGATATTGTTAATGCCTTGCCACAAGGTCAACAATCTCAAGACAGACCAGACATTGTCTCGCAAATATTCCATTTGCACCTACATGAACTACTACAAGATATTTTCAAGAAACATGTCCTTGGTATTCCAGTGGCCCATGTATACGTTATGGAGTTCCAAAAGCACGGTCTACCACACTGCCACCTCCTCATCATACTTGCTGAATAGAACAAACTCAGGGACCCATCAGATATTGACAAACTTATATCAGTTGAAATTCCTTGCCCACATTTGTACCCCCACTTATTTCAGATTATCAATTCAACAATGATTCATGGTCGATGTGGAGCACTCAACTCGACCCTTTTTCTCCTTGCATGGTTGATGGTAAATGTTCAAAAGACTACCCAAAAAACTTCCAAGAGGAGACAGCATTCGCTGTAAACGGATACCCACTATACAGATGCCGAGACAATGAAAGCACAATAACAGTAGAGCGCCATGACGTCGATAATTGTTGGATTGTCCCATACGACCAATATCTTAGTCAAAAGTACAACGCTCACATAAACCTAGAAGCCTGCACCACTATCAAATCCGTCAAGTACCTCTTCAAGTATGTTTACAATAGCCATGACTGTGCCAACATCAGAGTCACACAGACAGACCAACTGACCCACGATGAAATCAGCACGTTCATAGACACACGCTACATAAGTGCACCAGAAGCATTTTGGCGATTGTCTGAATTCAAGTTACATGATAAATCACATACTGTCTACAGGCTTGCAAGACACCTCCCCCAACAACAACCAGTATACTTCCAAGAAGGACAACCCAGAGAAGCAGCTGAAGCTGCCTCCAGTCAACATACCATGCTAACATCCTATTTCAACACAAACGCCCAGCACCACACCCAACTTCTGTACCCACGTTTCCCTTACGACTATGTTTGGAACAAGACACACAAAAAATGGACGCCCAGGAAATGCAGAACTGCCACTATTTTACCACGCATCTATGCCGCCAGTTCAAGAGATACAGAAATACTCCTCAGAATACTCCTCCATCACACACCAGGCGCAACCTCCTTCACTGACCTAAAGACTGTTGACGGACACATTCTAGACACCTTCAAAGAAGCCTGCATCTTACGCCACCTCATTGAAGATGACAAGCACTGGGATACCGAATTACAAGGAGCCAGCCAATTCAAAATGCCCCCCCAGTTACATTCTCTTTTTGCCACAATATGCATTTACTGCACGCCAACAAATGCAATAGATCTCTGGAACTCCCACGAGGAAGCCATGATAGAGGGTTTCACCCATACTCACCATTTACCCCCACAAAAAGCAGAACAATATGCACTACAACACTTGTAAACAATCTTTGAACAAAATGGCATGTCGTGCTCCATTTTCAACTTGCCTGACATCTTACCAGACATAGACATTCACACATCTTTCAACACAAGCTTCAACACACTCCAGGAGCAACAAGATGCCCAGACACTAATGATGAAACTTAATGCTGATCAACTACTTTTTGTCCGCCAAATCCTAAATGACCTGCAGGAAATTCAAGACAATAACAACCACAACTGTCGCTGCTACTTTCTTGATGGTCCAGGAGGTACTGGAAAAATCATGTGCTGCAACACAATCATTTCCACATGTCGTAGTCAAGAGGTGCAAGTTGCATCAAGTGCTTTGACTGGAATAGCTACCACACTTCTCAAAGGTGGAAGAACTGTACACAATCTCTTCAAATTACCTGTTCCAATCCTAGACACAAGTGTTTGCAATGTCAAACCTTCCTCAAAACATGCAGACTACCTCTACTCTGTGTCAATCTTCATCATTGACGAAGCTTCAATGACTCCAGTCAATGCTCTTGCAGCAATTGACAGAATGCTTCAAGACATTACAAATGTACACATTCCATTTGGTGCCAAAATTTTCATTCTGCAAGGCGACTTCAGACAAGTATTACCAGTTGTGCCCAGAAAACCAGCCAGAGTCATAGTCGAAAACTGTCTAAAGCAATCACCACTATGGCCTTCCCTAAACATCTTCCACCTCACCAAAAACATGCGTGCTGGCTTGCAACAACAAGAATTCTCCAAGTGGCTTCTGCAACTCGGCAATGATCAGCTGTCAACAAATATAGACATACCCCACTCTATCCAAGTTCCACGACAATGCAACATTGTTCAGGAAAACATAATCCACGAAGTCTTCAGCCACAATTTGCAAAACCCACATCACTTAGCTGATACTGTCATTCTTACCCCAACAAACAAACACTCACTGACAATAAATGATTCCCTTGTCTGACAGCTCTCAGGAACACCAAAAGCATATACAAGTATCGACCGCGCTATTTCCGACAATGCAGAAGAGGCTGAACAGTATCCACTCGAGTTTCTTAATTCTATCACCCCTACAGGCATGCCACCTCACAGCCTCATACTGAAACCAAGCATAATTGTAACGCTCCTACACAACCTAGATATTTGAAAAGGTCTTTGCAATGGCACCAGACTCATCGTCAGACATCTTTACACCAACACAATCGACGCAGAAATTCTCACCGGTACCAACAAAGGTGACTACATCCTCATCCCACGCATCAAACTTGCACCTTCAGATGCCAACCTACCCTTCATCCTAGAGAGAAACAGTTCCCACTCCGTGTAAGCTATTGTATGACAATCAACAAAGCTCAAGGGCAGACCTTTGACAAACTCGGCATCTATCTCCCAACTCCGGTTTTCTCCCATGACCAACTGCATGTCGCCTTCTCCAGGGCCCGACGCTTCACGGACATTACAATTCAAATCGACCCAACAACCACACAAGGCATTTTCAATGACAAAACCATTACCCAGAACATTGTCTACCATGAAGTTTTATAAACATTGCAGTACCCACCACATACTTCAGGTACAACTATAAAGTTCAAAACCACACTCTCTCTGCCACATAAACCCTGTTAATTATCCACTCCTCTCAAATACCATGCTCGACCCAAGTCATCGCGCGGAGCGCGAGTCATGCTAGTTTTAATGATAATAAAGCAACAAGTAATTATTGAAATTTGAATCAGTGTGTTGATGCGATGGCTGCAAGCACAGTGTCTGCAGATGAAGATGTTATGAGACGTTTTGCCGAAACAATTTCCATAAATAAATTAGCACGTTGTTTAAAGAAGTCTGAAGAATGGATAAGAGCTCAACCGACACATGTTGTGCAAAAGATGGTTCGAGAATATGATGTTAAACAGCTGTTGATTAATCGTTACGAGTTGGCAATGAAATTTGCTGATCTACCAATCATAAATGAATCAATGAATTTCTCAACTATAAAAAATTTATATGAAGATTTTCTAAGAAAGACTGTGCTGAAATTTGATAAAAATACATTTAGACGCAATCATAAGCTTAAGAGTGTTGAGGAAGAACCACCATATTGTGAACCGCATTTGTATATTTATGAGTACGTATGTGCTGATATGGATGTTCAGGTTTATAGTATATATTCAATAGATGATGGTTGTGCAGAAGCAGATTGTCATTTTAAGTTGTATACTGAAGCATATGTCTAGTCATTGTATTTTACACAAACTCTTATATTTAGATATGTTTATAATTCCTAAGGAATTTCGCGTTTTATACAAGAGATAAATATATGTTTTAAGGAGATTCTATAAAAGATTGTTCAATGAGCAAATTTAAGCTTTCATCTTTACTTGTGAAATACAGTAGCGCTGCTTTCAAGTCTTCTTCATAGTTTGCGTAAAAGACCACAAACCCTTCATAATCAAACTTCTTCTTGGCATGCGTTATACTATATTGACCTGAGTTAGTAAAAAGCTTGTGCTGCAATAATATCTCGTAAATAATGTTCCTCATTACAACTCATTCGTCAAAACGAGAAACGTTACAACACCTATCACTGTATTTCTCCATCTTCATTAATTCCACATACGGATAGAATGTATAGCAACCTTTCGCCACGATTTCTACATATGGCAATTCCTTGCTGGATACTAGGTATACGTTGGACCCATACTGGAAAGCACCCCAGAAACAATTCAGAGCCCAAAGGTTGTGATCCTTCAATATCATGTTTATATCTGTATTCTTGAGTTGTTGAATCGTTATTTTTCTATAATTAGCATTTGGCTCATTGTAGCATTTTCCCATTCGATTATTTATATGAGCCGCAAAACCAAGTAAAGCTAATTTCTTTAAGGAAATCATTTTGTTGCTGCTTCGTCTACTTCTACATTACCACCATAGAAAAATGATGAAGACGGTTCATGTGGTAATATTACACCTTGTTTACTCACATGCTCATGATAATCTTCACGCATCTTGTCATTCAAATGGCTAATCCTATTTTTGTATGAACTGAATTTATGTACGAGTTGTTCCTTCTCATACGTCAGCTTGTCATTCGCTTCTCATAAATGTTTAATTAATTTCTTGTGATCATCAATCATCATTTCTTTTTCTTTTAACAATGCCCTATATGATTTGATTAGATTATCTTTATCAAGCTGCAGCTTGACATTTTCATATTCCAATTTCTTGATTTTTGTACTACAGTCGCACTCTATACGAATAGTTTTTTCGTTATATCAGCAATGCAGCAGACGTATAAATTTTTGGAGATGGATTATGTTGTGTTTAACAAATGTTGGAATCAATTAAAGAAAGCCGACAAGGATTTTATTAATGACAACTGTTATACTCGTATTACGCACGTAATTGATTGTGAGTATTATTCGTGCGCTAGTGACAGAAAATTAAGCAAAGTGAGCGTGTATGAAATGACTACAGGGAAAGTAATCACCTATCAAATATACTACAGAAAAAAGCTGATTAGAAGTCGAACTTTAAATTACCAGATAAAAAATTTTTATGGTTTACCGATCATTAATAGAAAATTAAATTTTTTTTTTCACCAAAAAAAGAGGTGTTGGATTTTTTGACAATACTTTTTACAAATCCATCGACATTCGTTGTGTACAAAGGAGGTACTACAAAAAGAGACATTTTATAGGTGTTGGATGTACATAGTATAAATCTGGAAGTATTAGGATGTCAGAAACACGAAAAATTGCTTACTACATATGTTCTACCCGGACGGTGTTGTCCACATCATATTTTTCCGACCAATCACTGCTCAAAATACGAAGTTATCGTATGCACGAATTACATTCTATACGGTCGTAACGATTTGAATAGAGTATGCAAAGCGAAGAAATACTACATGACTTTAAATCTATGAACCCGACAGTATGGTTAAGAATTTTTGAAGAATTGTTGTTGTTATTGTATCCATATCATCCTATTCTATGGAGTTTGTACTATGTGCATGGTTCTTTGTTAACTTTGAAACCAGCATTGCAAGGAGAGGGATCAATATGTGTGGAGAAGGACATAAAACTTGAGAATGCGAGTTTTTTAGAAACCGAATTGAAAGTTCGTTTTGAAGGTGAGGAACATGAGGAGGAAGATCGCTACAAAAGGTTTTTAACCTCATCAGATTATGATGAAATACATTGTTTTGTTAAATTTAAGAAAAATTGTTATTTTGTACCACTGGAATGGGTGTATAAATTTTTTTGTGAGGAACAATCGTTTCTATATTTAGCTTGGCGGTAATTTTTGTTGTCGCTCGAATATTTATCAACAAGACGTATGTATATGCAGTTTTAAATTATGAAGAACTATCAGTTGCACTGCGTGTGAACTTATGTTTAAAGAACACGAAGAAGAACTTAAGAAAGAGCAAACACAGATTGAAGAAGAAGATGAAGAAAAAAAAAACAAAACCAGACATACTTCGACGAAAAGAAGCGATTCAGCTTTTAAAATGTATACAGTGTAATCTTAGTAAAGATAGTTTCACAGTGAAGAAGTAGAAAAGATACATTTTTTCCCTACTCTCTTTCGATGTCTAAATGGTTGGACAAACTTTAAACAATTATTGTACGACGACCGTTTTCAAAATGATGATATTTTTAAAGTATTATGTTATTATGATTTAGAAATATCCTATCACATAATGCTCTGTAAGAAATGTGCTCCTTATTAGTTACTTATTACTGTTACTTACTTACTTATTTTAAAAAGGAGATTTATATGTGTATGGATGAAGACTATTACAAAAATGCAGTTTATTATAGTAGAGAAAATGTAGATCAATATTTTAATTCATTTGATGATGAATTATATAAGAAGGTTTCATGTATCTGTAACAATAAAACTTTTTTGAACTGAGGAAAGTTGTTCATTTGTTCATTCGACATGAGTAGAAAGTCAAATTGATCACGTGAATTATATTCTTAATTTCGATTGGAAGAGTGTTGATGATGGATGTTTGCCATTGCGAGATTTACCATTTGTATGGGATAGTAATTTTACATTACCGAATCTTGAGCTTGTATCAGATGTTAGATTTCACTATGTGAAGTGTTGTCAGATGAAAATTGATACTTGGTTACACGGAGAAAAGAGAATACTTTGTGGAATAATTCAATTCAACAAAAGGAGGACTGAGAGTAGCATCTCAACTTTATTCAGTTGATTTTGCGGTGTACATACAGCTCTTTTTTTCCGTGCTAATAGACTGCTTGAATTGGCACATTATTATTTACGTGCTATTAGGCCGTATTCCCTGGCCGATTTTCGTTCAGCTTTGTTGCCCCCCCTCGGGCACTACTTTTATTTCACATAAATCTATAGATTTTTATATGGTGAGTTCGAATTTGCTTGTTGTCACTCGCACAAACCTGCAGTTTTCTTGTATTTCACGATCAAACATCGAGACATTCCACGGCTCCAAAAGTCAATTTCCGCCATTTTGTTTCAGTGTACTTCGTGTAGTACAGGTATAATGTACTTGCTCCAGTCTCTCAGCAGGGTATTTTTTGCGCGGTTTTTTTTTGCGCGCTAATTCCGGGCATAAATTACAGGTGGAGAACAAAAAAAAATTTTCAGTATAACAAAAAAACTCGTTTTTCTTTGTTGAATTGTTTAACTTTGTTAAACTGCAACATGTCAGAAGCGGCATCTACGTGGAATTGTTTCATTCACTTTAAAAATGAGAAAGGACCGCTCACATGTTTTACCGAAACATCTTTTGAAAAGGTGTTGACAAGCCGTGAGATGTGGCTTACGCTTGATGGCGAACAAAGAGAAATTGCCGATAAAATAGCGCAGGTATTGAAAAATCACCAAAGCATTAACAACCTTAAAGATGTGTATTACCACCGAACGTGTTACTCAAAATTCATGAATGTCACTTTGATTAAACTCGCCAAAGCTAGGTTTCAGAAAGAACAAGAGACATCTAAAACTAGAAATGATCAGGAGATGAAGGGCGAAGATGAGTGCGGTCCTGCAAGGAAATTTCTGAGATCGTCAAC
>JAOBYK010333023.1:0-17940 GCA_025434845.1 Phenganax subtilis | reverse complement strand
TGTAAATAACTTTCAGGTCTACGGGTATCATCTGAGAGTTGCGTGAAACAAGGTATCGTGCTCAAATATGGGACAGTTTCATCTGACACAATGACACTCAATGTATCCCAGGCTAGAACTATGATGCAGCAAGTTGCGGATATCGCTGAACAAGAACTGATGAATACAAACTGTCGTTCAAAAACGACGCTCAGACTTGGAACGGTGAAGGTGACTGTGCGATCAGGCTATGAGATAGACGCTACATTTGAGTTTCAGATATATCGTGGCTATGGTTCATGGGATTTCGCTACTTGTGTTGCAAATGCAGATCTTTTAAAAGATATGGTGGAAGATCCTAAGAAAGCTCCTGCTATCCAAGGACAGTATTCATCGTATTACGCAACAGAAGTTATCAAAAGTTCCAATGGTTTAAATGTGACAACGACTTGCTGTAATCTGGGTTCAGTCTTAATCAGAGCAACTTGTGGTAGGTCAACAAGGACTAAGTTTGCAGAAACTATCCTACACTTTCGTCGATCAGTCCACGTAATCACATACAATAAAAAGTGACAAGTTCCCCCCAACTTTGCGATATCCTGCGTTTGAAAATCATTTGCAATACGCTGCAATGTTTTTTTATCGCCTTTGTTTATGTTCAACAGCACACTGCAAAGCTCAAAGTTACCACGATGTTAATGTAGACAAGTGTCTCGATTGTCCTAAAAATAGTTACCAACCAAACAGAGGAAGTCTAAGATGCTTAACTTGTCCCTCTGGTCAGGTGCCAAATAGCGTGAAGACAAAATGTGAAAGTAAGTTGAATCACCAGTAAATGCCCATATCCAATACATGTCTTCTCATCCATTTCCTGCAAGATGAATTAAACGTTCCAAGATTTTCTGAAACTTTTACTTTTTCTTTGCAGAAGCATGTATTCCCGCTTGTCAAAATGGTGGAAAGTGCGAAGATGGTCTTTGTTTTTGTGCCAATGGATATCAGGGAAGCTCTTGTGAAGCAGGTGCTTTGTTGCTCTCAGGACTACCTTATTCTAATTGCTATAAATCGCAATATTTTTAGATGAATTTTCATAAGTAATAAGCTGTCCACCAATACACTACAAAAACTTCCGTAACACTATATTTACCAACCAAAACAACCGATATGTGCACCTTCGCGTACCCATCGTTCAAGTTCAATCTATTTACATTCACAATCCAGTGTAGTTTTCCAGGCTTCCCAATCATCTCATTCCACTACAATGACATGACTGCCATGAACTGTTCTAATTCTTAGCAATTTGCTCTCCAAGTTGTCAACATGGAAAATGCAGTAGTCCTGGGCAGTGTGATTGTGATGCTGGATGGAAAGGAAATATCTGTCATAAACGTAAATTGAAGAAAGTTCTTTTTACTCATAAACGTGTTTGAACTTAGCAATGGTGCATGGTCGCAACACTGTGCGAACTTTTGAAGAGTCAATACTATTTTTATGGTTAATACCTTATCAAACTGCGTTCCACTTCTAATTTTACTTCGGCTAATTCCAGATAACGGCGCTCTTCGCCGACTCGTCCTACGATGGTAGCTACGTTTAGGCATCATTGGGTCATAGTTAATCGATTAAATCTATTCCAAACACTTTTCTAGCAATATGTACAAAAGATTGTTTGAATGGTGGCACCTGCATTGCTCCGGACTCATGTTCCTGTCCACCAACTTACACTGGAGCACAATGTGCTACGGGTAAGCTAAAAGTTCTTCCTCTGCACTTGCGGAAAGCAACGCTCTCAAACACAAAAACTAACAACCTCGGCAATCAGGCTGCGTAATATTCTACCAAAAAAGATGTATTCAAATATGATGTTCTTTAAACCAATATCTTCCAAGCCTTATACTTTTTCTATGTGACAACGTGATTTGGTATACTAAGTGCTAGGCAAATATATTTTAAAATGGTCTTTCAAAAGCTTTCTCCATTACTGTAATACGACAACTGTCTCAAGACAGTGGACTACTCCGAATATAGGTCTTGTAAAAAGGAACGAGTGAAACTTATGATATAAAGCATTCATTCTAGATTTCTGTCGTATTCCGTGTGAAAATGGAGGAAAATGTCGCGCAGGAAGCTGTGAATGTCAAAATGGGTGGACTGGACCAATTTGCGAACGAGGTTAGGAAACATGGTTTCTTAGGAAGACAAAATACGTAACAGAACGAAGAAAAATAGAGCTGACTTTTATGGTGGTAACGTGATGCTTTTCATTTAATCTCTAGCGATATGTACAGGCGGTTGCAGGCTAGGAAAATGTGTTTTACCTGAACAATGTAGTTGTCCCACAGGAATGGGAGGAAATAACTGTGAACTTTGTGAGTATCTCAATTGATTCTTGTTCCTAATTTTCATGTATTCTATGTTTCATGCCCAAAAAACGTACTACTTTCACACGCACATACACTTTGAGTATTTTTGCTCAAATATTAATGAAAATTGCATTTGTTTTAATTACAATTTTAGCAATCATCACTACGACAACCGCTCCTACTATTGGAGGTATGTTTTTGCACATTACACTACTTGCAAACGCAAGTGGGCTATTCACTGGGCAGCAACGGATTTGTCATCTGTGTCTGTGGCTTTCCTACAGTACAATGCAACTCAGTCAAACCCACTAATCACTAATTTTAATGAAAATATCGCTTTGTCATCACAGCCTCATCAGTTTTCCATGACCCGGATTTATGTTTCACGTTCGGTCAGTCTCACTACAAGACATTTGATGGAAAGTATTTCTATTTTCCTGGAAAGTGCAAGTACAATCTGGTGGAAGATTGCAGTGACGTTGGCAGTTTTCAAATTCAAGTGGCGAATGATCTGAAATGCACAAACCTTGCAGAGTGCAGTCGTTCCGTCTTCGTGTATTTTGGAGCAACCGTCATTACGGTGGGTACCCAGTTGACTACATGATTGCTATACAGAATGCTGTAGGTTTGGGCCAGTTGTTCAAACTTTGAAACGTTATTCGCCAAATAGTGAGTTCTCTCAATCTTACCGATCATGCAGTCCAGAATGAAAAATATTCACTTGAAGACTCTTGTATTAATCAGTTTACATTCTTCACTACCGTTTGTTGTCACGTTTCCAGCTTGAATCTGGCGGATTAGTGACCATCGATGGTAAACCAGTTACACCACCTTACTTTGAGAAGAGTATTGTAATACAGAAAGTTTCCGGTTACATCATACTCTACGGTTTCCAAGACATCACACTGCGATGGGATGGTCATAATGGTCTATATGTACGCATGCCTTCGGAAAAAAGAAACAGCACGTGCGGTCTGTGCGGAAATTATAATGGTATCCCTGATGATGATCTAAGGACTCCAGATGGAAAGATTACGATGTCCATTGCGAGATTTGGAAACAGTTGGTCACGACCTGATGTGAACGAACCTTGTCGGAACATCCCCGACAACGAAGCTGAGTTCCCATGTCGTAAACGAAGTGCGACAGAAATGAAAAAAATCCGAGGAATTTGTCAAATTCTAAACGATCCTCCATTTACATCGTGTCACAGGCACCTCAACCCTCAGCGATTCATAGAGATGTGCGAGCAAGATGTCTGTTCCTGTAATTTCACGTCGGATCCGAGATGCGTTTGCGATTCCTTGACGCAATACGAGAGAGCATGCGCGAGAGAAGGTGTAGCAGTTTTATGGAGAAAAGCAAACTTCTGTCGTAAGTAATGATTTGCTACAAGCTAAGCACAATGTAAGCCCTGGCGGAGGTGTTTATTAGCTGGGTACAAAAATATTCCCCAAACATTCTGTAAGTTTCAGCCTCGACAGGCTTCGTATTCCTCTTTCAGCCGTGAAATGCGAGAATGGTATGAGATATGAACCATGCGGGTCAGCCTGCCCAAAAACATGCGCAGATCGTCACAAATCATCATTCCGTTGCCAAGACCAATGTGTAGATGGATGTCACTGTCCTTTGGGAACAGTCGTTCAAAATGGGCGTTGCTTCAAGCTGGACGAATGCCCATGTGAACACAACAAAGTTTGGCATAAAGCACTCACCAAAATACGAGTAGACTGTAATGATTGGTAAGTCTGTAATGAATATACACAAATTGTCTTCCTTGAAATAAAAATCAGTTCCAGAATTTCAACAAAGATAGTTATTATATCCGAAACCGCAACACCGCAAAACTCGTGTACGCTAGTGAATGTAGAAGTTTTCTTATAGTAATAATCTTTCTCTACTTGTAGTTTAAAACGACATCAGCTGTATCTGTTCTTAATTTAGTTACTGCACGGAAGGTCGTTGGAAATGCACGAAAAGAGTGTGTCCTGGTAAGGTCATCAGCAAGCATCATTTCCTTGATGTAATGAAGAAATTTAGGAATATATTTTTGTCGTTCATCATTTGATTTTCGCCTGATGCACATTGTTCTCATGCCTTATTCGTTATTTTTCTTATTTCTTTTATAAGGTTTTGTCGTAAAATTTGTGGTAAGTGAATACGCTTTTCTTAAGATAATTGTCATTTGATATTTTCAGCAACATGCTCAGCAACCGGTGACCCGCATTACCGAAGTTTTGATGGCAAATATTTCTCATTCATGGGTCAATGTAAATATATTCTTGCTCAAGACGCAGTGGCAAACTCTTTCATGGTGGTTGTTGATAACTTTCCTTGCGGAACAGACAACACTTTGGCGTGCACCAAGACAGTAACGGTGATTTTCAACGGAACAACTCAAGTCCATCTCAAAAGAGGAAGCCAAGTCGCACTCAACGGAAAGGATCTAACATCTTTTCCATACAAGCAAAACGGTATATTGTGCTATTATTCAAATCCATATCATCTACGTAAGTTTGAATGAAACCTTGATATCTTGAAAAGTTTTTGGATCTTTCAAAAGCATTCTTATTTAATGAGTAGAAAGATTATACGGGAAAAACGCCAGGATCTTGCGAGCTAGATCTTTAGACTCATAATGACATTTACGCATCACAACTATCTTCATTTTTTATAAATGGTACATTGTATTTCCGACTATGATGCAACTTTGTGCACAGAACAATTCTTTTTTACCAGGTATTACGGTGGACAGATCATCGTCAATGATGACACGCGTCCAGTCTGATATTGGTGTTGAAGTTAAATGGGATGGCATCAGTCGTGTCTACGTCACAGTTCAAAGTCACTGGAAGGGAAAAACCAGAGGATTGTGCGGGAACTTCAACCGTGATCAAAACGACGACTTCACAACTATTGAGAACAACGTCGAAACGAATGTCACATTGTTTGGAGAATCGTGGAAGTTTGACCCTGCTTGTCAACAGGTGCTCGCAAATGTCGCTCACCCATGCAATGTCCACGTACAAAGAGCCAACGAAGCAGATCGAATGTGTAACATACTGAAGCAAGCCCCATTTATCAAATGCCATCATGTAGTTAACCCCGATGAAGGATACTTACATAGCTGTAAATATGACGTGTGTGGATGTCAAGACGGCACTAAATGCTTATGCTCAGCTATTGCAACATACACTCATGATTGCGCTAGACATGGGGTCGAAATAGTATGGAGAAATCCTTCTGTTCTTCCTGAATGCAGTAAGTCGTTGATATATATACAACTTTTTTTTCATTTTATTCTTACTTATATCAAATCACTATATCCACAAAACAAAGTATACGCATCTGAATGATTTGTTTCATATCCACACTGGGTGAGTAGTACTCCAGTCGTAACGAAACATCCAGTTTTGCGACTAGAAGAAAGGTAAAGACAGCAAAAATTGGTAACTTTGGCAATAGATAGTGTAAGTACCATATTTTAGATTCTGTCATGACATTCATAAAACGTGACATCTGCTGTGTTTCAAGGTATCCACTGTGATATCGCTGACCAAAATTACCGTGAATGTGGTTCATCTTGCAAAAAGACGTGTCGAGATCTTTCGATAAACACAGATTGTACTGAAGAATGTTCTGCTGGATGTTTCTGCCCTAATGGGACATTATTGAATGATGATCAAGTCTGTATCCCCATTTCGCAGTGTTCTTGTTACCACCAGGGACGTGAATATCAGCCAAATGCAATTACAAAACCAAACCGTTGCAGCTCTTGGTAAGCTCAAGCGTTTCTTTTGAAACAGTAGCACATCCACTGTGCACATTGCAATTTTCCAGAAGTCACATACAAGGAACTTGTTAGTAGCTCATAGGTGCTATAGGTACACACGAGAAAACACGAATGAAACATGCGCTGGGAAACTTTTTTAACACTTTTTTCATTTACTTTCACAAATGTGTGATGGTGAATATTATTTTTTATGCAGCACCTGCATCAACGGTGTTTTTGAATGCAAAAACAACACATGTTCAGGTAATTTTATCATGGCAACTATTTGTAACTATGTCTACTGTTTCTGACTTGGTGTTTTTTACTGATAAATACATTATTCTACCCTACATTTCAAGTTTTTAACATTTTAACTAAGAAGATGAAAATGTAGAAAGATGTACTTCGTGTAAATTGATTTTTGTGTGCGTGTTTCAGATACGGTATGCCCTAAGGGTCAAGCGTGGGTACCTTGTGGGAAGCAGTGTGCTAAAACATGCAGTAATCTTCATTTACCTTGTTCTAAAACAATGTGCGAAGATGGATGCATCTGCCCACATGGCTTAGTACTCCATAATGGAGACTGCGTTCGTCCCGAGCAGTGTCCATGTCATCGCGGGGGAAGAAGCTACAAAAATGGTGAAACATATGAACAAGAGTGTAATACATGGTACGCATATAGTTGCTAACAGAATGAAAGGAAGATGACATTTTGAAAGATTAAATTACTTGTATATTTTTTAGTACATGCACTGGACAAGGCTGGAATTGCACACAAAAGGAGTGTCCAAAGAGTTGTGTAGTGTACGGTGATTCACATTACACGACATTTGACAACAAAAAGTTTCAGTTCCACGGTGCTTGCGATTACATATTGGCGCAAAATGAATGTGGTGATGAAGCTGGAACTTTTCGTGTTCAAGCAGAAAATGTACCTTGTGGCAGCACTGGAATCACCTGTACCAAGTCAATAACCGTTACACTCAATGATACGGTCATTCACTTGATAAGAGGTAGTACAACAAAGATCGGAACGGTACCCGGCTCGTCAAAGGTTGTACGAACCGGAGACTACAGACTTGAAAAGAGCGGGCTGTTTCTAATTCTTCGTACCAAAGTCGGTATAACCATTGTATGGGATTTCGGAACAAGAATTTATATCACTTTGGATACAACATATAAAGGTTCGTATGCATGAAATACTGCAAAAAAGTCAAATTATTATCGAGAAAATTGAGAAAACAAAATATGAAGAAACTACTCTTTTGCAGGGAAAACGTGTGGCATTTGTGGCAATTACAATGACGATCAGCAAGACGATTATGCAAACCCACAAGGGTTAATTGAAGTCTTACCTACTGATTTTGGAGATAGCTGGAAAGCTAAAACATTCTGTGCAGATGCTAAGACGCCCAAACATCCATGTAAAGTACATAAAGAACGAGCAGCGTGGTCAAAAAAAACTTGTGGCATCATAAAGCGAGATGTTTTCAAACGCTGCCACGATGTGGTAAGGAGTGTTTACCATAGAAAATATTCTGTACATCGCCATGTTGGATAACAGTGTTCAACACTACCTGTATGCTCCTGTAGAGTTTTTGCCTTTGCTTGCTTGTATTTCATGCACTTGCACTTTTTTGCATTGCAAAGGTGGATCCTACGCGGTATTTTGAAGCATGTTATTACGATTCCTGTGGTTGTGATATGGGAGGCGACTGTGAATGTATGTGTACAGCTATTGCTGCTTATGCAAGAGAATGCAACCGACATGGTGTTCATATCAAGTGGAGGTCACAAGAACTTTGTCGTAAGTACATCGATTTTTTAACAGTTTAGAGGAATATGAAGTCAAATAGCTACAATAATAAGATTCTCGTCCAATACTGGAGAGAAGTAGAAAAACAAACAATCAATCAGCACTTGGCGTCTACGCCGGCTGAGAGCTCCCGCACGAAAGTACAATGCTTTCGGTCTTCACCATCATCTTTGTCACATTCACACCAACAACCCATCAATCAAATAACGATAATATATGGATATAACGAATAATAATCTAGATATAGACTACTATGCTAAACCAATACCTCACACTTGTCACATCGAGTATTTTTTATTAACTAGCTGTGCAGTGTGAAGAAGGAATGATCTACAAAGCGTGTGGTCCATCATGTGCCAACACATGTTCAAGCTCTTGTGACAACAACGCTATTTGTCCCGTCGCATGTGTTGAAGGATGTCATTGCCCTGAAGGGACAGTAGAACACAACGGAAAATGCCTCAAGCAGCATGAATGCCCCTGTACCGTTGATGGAAAAGTGTATAATTCGACTTCATTTGTAATTAAGAACTGCCAGAAATGGTAATTTCTAATCACTTGATGAACAGTTATTAGTAGTATACTATTTTTTAGCCCACCTATACTTCCAAATACCTATGATTCAGTTTGTTTAAAACGCATTTTAATACAGTGGTGAATGCAGGAATCTAACTTTATCGACAGTTGAAAATATTTTTCTTTCCAATATTTTATTCGAAGTATTTTTAAAGTTTCAAACGATAAAACTATAAAATATAATTTTGCTGAATGCCCGCAAAAGTGATCCGATTATTCAATAATCTACCAACGTCAAACTGCAATCTTTCAAGCAGACTATGTATTCTTGACCATTGAAAATAATACTACACTATATTATACTTTTAGTGTGTGTACCAACGGTTGTCTCAGCTGCACTGGTCCAACTTGTATGACAACAGGTGAGATTGTTGTGTATTTATGCATTCATTACACTATGAGAACTTTAGTATTATATTTTATGAAATTGTTTGTGCTTGCTAGTTCCTTCAACCCAATTCACAACTACCTTCAGTACCATTCAAAGTATAACAGCTACACCACCCAGTAAAAGCACCCTTGCTACAACTCCAAGCGAAAGCACCTCTGCTTCAACTCCCAGTGAAAGCACCACTGTTTCAACTACCAGTGAAAGTACTCCAGCTACAACTCCCAGTGAAAGCACCACTGTTTCAACTACCAGTGAAAGTACTCCAGCTACAACTCCAAGCGAAAGCACCACTGTTTCAACTACTAGTGGAAGCACCTCTGGTTCAACTCTCAATGAAAGCACTCTTGCTTCAACTCCCAGCAAAAGCACCCCGGCTACAACTCCCAGCAAAAGCACCTCTGCTTCAACTCCCAGGAAAAGCACCCCAGCTACAACTCTCAGTGAAAGCACTTCTGTCACAACTCTCAGCAAAAGCACCTCGGCCATAACTCTCAGTGAAAGTACAAAAACATCATCACCTACGCCAACAGTGTGTACAACTCATTGTTCTGCATCAAATTTCCGCTGTCCAGGCAGCTGTGAATGTATTTCATCTGAGTGGGTATGTGCTGCTTGCGTATTTCAAAGTCCATCATATATGGTATTTTCTTACAATTATTATAGCATATCTAATAATGTAAGAGTGATTTGGGGGCTTTTACCCCGAATATGGGAAAACTATATGCTCTTAACGGGAAGTTTGGATTCTCTAAAAATCTTAAAAGCAAGATGTTATTACTCCAACAGTGACTTAAATTTTGTACCTAGGTTTGTGACGGTAATAGAGATTGCAGAAATGGAGAAGATGAAGCGATTTGTACTGCAAATGTCACACTACCCACCGAAAGTACGACTGCTACGATAGCAAGTGAACGTACGAATACTAAAACAAGGACATCCTCCCCACTTCCAACTCCTTCTTGTCCCACTGACATGGTAAAAATATTAACTTTCTGTAGCCGCATTTTCGATTTATTACATCATAGATAAACAGCTATGTAAATAGTATAAATTCAAAGTGAGAGCGATCGTGAATGTCGTCACAAACGTTTAAATATAATCACTAAAATGAATTGTTGTACAAATGGGAATCTTTGCTCAGAAGGAAATTGGTTTACAGGACATGTCATTTAGTATGTCTGATATTCTACTTTTTTGTAGGTTTATACAGATTGTGCCTCAAAGTGTGTTCCTTCATGCCAATATCTCGGCGCTTGCAAAAACATTTCTTCCCTCTTAAAAGATCCTCACGTGAAAAACGATACCATGTGCCAGCCAGGGTGCACGTGTCCTAACAATACGGTATTTAACGGCACTCACTGTACTCGCCCTGTAGATTGCCCTTGCTTACATAATGGGTTGTACTACGAGCCACTAAAAACGTGGACCAGTGAATGTAAAATATGCTCCTGTTGGCAAAACAAAGTCACCTGCCATCCTAAACCTTGCCCAACCATTGGCAACTGCTTCCCGCCGTTGTTTAGAATAGTACAAGAAAACTGTTGTGACAAGTGCGTGGATTATACACTTAGTTCAACACCAGCACCAGCATGTCCCCAAGACGAGTACAAATGCTCGGACGGCAAGTGTATTTTGAAAAGTTGGTTTTGTGATTCCGAGCAAGATTGTTCCAGTGGCGAGGACGAAGTTAACTGCACGAATGTGAAACCTATCTGTCAAGATTCCCTTGGCGTAGGTAAGGTACTAGAAGAAAGTTTGAACACGATGTGTGGCAATGCAAAAAGAACCACTAACGATGTACAATGTAAAACTGCACTTTTTGAAGTACTATTCAAAATACGGCGTCGTACAAAACGACAGAACCCAAACAAAAAAAAGGCTAAAAATACCAAGAAATACCAATCTATAGTAATACAAACTAATCTTTTGATTGGCCTTCTGACCTGGTCAATGTTTGTGACTAGTTGTTTTGTGTCTCATAACCCATCAAAAGATGCTTTCTCATTATGGATTCATGGCAGCCCAATAACGTTTCTTGTTTTTCTTGTAAAAGTTTTAATCATTTTCTAGAATTTAAAGGTGCAGTACCGGAATCAAACTTTGTAGCGTCCTCACAGGCTGGAAAACACTGGAAAGCAAGTCAAGGTCGTGTTAACAACACTCATATTCGCGGCGTTAGTGCAGGTGTATGGTGCGCCAACAATGATGATAAAAAACCTTGGCTGAGCGTGGAATTAGTAACGAGTGCAGAAGTGACAAAGGTGGCAATTCAAGGATCACCAATGATACCCAGAAAACTCGTGAAAAAATACAAGCTAAGTTACAGTCTAGACAACAAACATTGGACTATGTATGAACAGGACGGCAAAGAACATGTGAGTTCTTTTTTCACTGGAACTGCACTATCGAAAACTGTGTTCCTGTTGTTTTCATACTTCAGTTTCTCATTAGACCTTAAAAGCTCCTTCTGATGAAGTTTTTGTAGATACTTTTTGATGTTTTTTATACATTGATGTTATTTCCATTATGTTTTTACAGGTTTTCAATGGAACCGTCAATGGCAGAATTTCAAAGTACAACAAAATACGTCATCCATTTGTGACTCGTTATGTGAGGATTCTGCCAATTGAATGGGAAGTGCAAGCTTGTGTACGACTTGCGTTATTTGGGTGTGAACGTGAACTTCCTACAACAGTTCCGACCACAACGGTATTCACAACTCCAACGACCTGTCCAGAGTTCCTTTGCAATAATGGTAGGATTATAACAATTGAATTATAACATCCCATTGTAACATTCATAGGGCTGTGATTGATGTTTTGTCCTTATAAAACATACTCGAACACCACAAACGAGCGATTCTTCAAAATTTTTCACCATCAGCAACATTAGGCGTCAGACACAGTAAATTAGTCTACATGCAATAGCAATCATACAATAAAGAGAAAAAGAACAGAAATATGAGTGTACTGATTTTTACATCGCTATGTAGGAAAATGCGTGAACACTAAATACGTATGTGATAAGTATGACGACTGCGGTGATAACAGTGATGAAAAACAGAACTGCTCAATATGTCGGTCTACACAATTCAAGTGTAAAAATAACAAATGTATAAACCCACTATACGTTTGTGATGGTGACGATGATTGCGGGGATCGTTCAGATGAACCAAAGAATTGTACATGTCCAGAGTTCACTTGTCCAAACGGCGACAAGTGTATTCTTTTCAGGTCAGTCTTATTATTGAGCTTCACTATCATGTATTGGAAGTGAAAAAAGGCTAAAAAGCCGAACTGACTGATAATTTCGTTAAAAACTGAGAAGCACACCTTTTTCAGACAACTTTGTGATGGTGACAGAGACTGTCCATCCGGAGAAGACGAAGATTCTTCCAGATGTCCTACTCACACTAGTACGACACTCAAGACTTGTGTTGCAGGGCAATACAGATGTCCTAATAGTGACCCCATAGTTTGCATTCCAAAAAGTTATCTTTGTGATCGATACAAGGACTGCCCGAACAGTGAAGATGAAAAGAATTGCACTTGTCCTGATGGAGAATGGGAATGCCCCAGTTCCAAGAAATGCATTCCATTAACTTGGTTGTGTGATAACATCGTTGATTGCCCAAATAATGAAGACGAGAAGAACTGTATTACGCCTGCGTCTACTGTAGCTACCACTACAGCGGGCAGCTTTACCAGTACTACGTCATATACCACTGCACAAACTACAGCAAGTACAACAGAAACAACAACTCCTCCTACAACTCAGTACAATCCAACGACCATTGAAAAGCAGACCAGAGCTACCACTGAAAAAGAAAAAACTCCAACAACTCGATCTAATGTGACATCTACCGAAAGAGTGACTACTCTCACTACCAAGCAAAATGTCAAGACTCTAACAGAAAAGAGTACCTCTGGCTCGAGTACAATAAGCAATCAAAATGTAACCACTCCTACGAGTCCGCTCAATATGAAAAGCCCGACAACTGAAGAAACGGTTACTACTTGTGAGTATGATATTACAGGGTTTTTCTTACCTTTACTGTCAGTAAAACGACAATTTTAATGAAAAGAAACTCTCTCAACAAGTTATTCAACAATGACTGAATTGCATGAAAAAAAACCCAGCTACGAACAGTCACAGCCGCTACTTTTCCGACGCTACACTGTCTACAGTATTCTTTCGCCCTTGTTGAAAATTTACATTTCGAGACTATTTGGCAACCTTTGGCAGGTAACTGGGCTTTTATTGAATAAATAGACTATTTTGTTATCTTTAGCGTCCTATCAAACTGGAGTGTTCACATTATCAACAATGGGTAATGGAGGTGGAGGGGGTGGAGGTTAGTGAAAAAATCTCGGTCAACAATCCTGATTGCAATTAGAGGTTGATGATATAGGTTTACAGTTTACAGACGTAGCCACAAGTCCATAGTACTTTTTGTTATACATGAACTTTTCTTAATTCCTCTGATATTTTGCATCAAGGTACGACAGCAAGCACTCGCCATACTGAAGTTAGCACAACTTCTACTCCTGTCTGTATTTACAATGGGACAATATACAAGGTAACATGACTTGCCTTTACACACTTCGTATCGTACCATATAGTTACTGGAAGAAGATAAAATCTTCGAGAACGTTGATTTTACTTCAAATGTGTACGTACGAATGTGTACAAATCATCAAATTAACTTCCAGTACAGGAGTTTAATTTAATCTTTATGTACTTGTTGCAGTTTACGAATATTCTAATCAACTTAAGTCGCCTCCCTATCTAGTTATTCGAAACATTCACCCAAGGCTCTTGCCAAGTATGTCGATGTGAACTGAACAACCAAACAAACTGCACCATGAGTTGCAACATCAAGAATTGTCCAGAGGTAGTGAGTCAGAACACCATAAAACAGTATAGTCGACCTCTTGCTCGATAAAAACTGAAATCTGGTAATAGTAGATAATGGTTATGTTTTGTATGAGATTTACTGCTAAGACAGAATATTTTGGTCGTTAAGATATATGGTGACTGTTCGTATACGACAGTTACGACCATAAAGAAACCAGACTTTGTTAGCGAAGTTCTACAACTAACCAAAGAGACAGGTTAAATTCAACATGAGCTAAGCCAGCGAGAGTCAGAAGCAGTTGTGGTGGATTATGAGAACTTCGTTATTGCAACTCTGAATGCTGAAAACATGAGGTACAAACCTATGATATCTATTCTTCTACATGGTTTAGGGCGAAGAATTGATCAATGATCTACAATCCTGTTGTCATTGTCAACCCAGTAAGTTTTTCTTGGAAACTTAAAAATGCAGTTTACCTATATATTGAACAAAAAGTGACCATCGCTATGGTAGATTGACAAAATGAATGACAAGCATTCACAGTGGAAAATTGGACGTTCGGTACTCCAGTCTAGTGCCTGCACTAATGATGTAGCTATCTGCATATAATATCCATGAGCTTGTTAACATCGGGGTTTTTGTTCTTCCTTTCTCGCAGAATGTCGAGAAGGAATGGAATATAGAAAGAACTGTTCGTGTCCGAAAACATGCGAAAGCCCTGAATGTAAATTGAAAACCTGCATTCCCGGGTGTCAATGTCCTGAAGGAAGTTATGATAATGGTACGAATTGTGTGGCTCTTGACCAGTGTTACTGCATAGTCAATGAAACTATCATGAAGGTAAGAAAATATTTTTATACCGTTAGAAAAAGTGTACAACTCCTAGTATGCATTTAACTATGTTTGTCTCGTGCTGTAGTCTCAGTCTCGAAGAGTTAGGTAATACATGTATCAGGACCGGATTAACCATATGGCTGAAGTGGCTTGTGCCACGGGCTCCACGCTTTACCCAGTTTTGATTTTTTGAGCTTTCTATCACGAAATCGCGTAAGCATGTTGTGTTCAAGGCGGTCAAGGCCTGAGATTAGAGAGTTTTAGATTGACGTTTACGGCGAACGGCTAACTGCTAACGGCAAACTTTAAATCACATTAGATTGTAATGTCAACAGTTTCGTAGAGCGAAGTTGCGAAATCACACTTCAGTTCATTGCATAGGTTCCCGTAACATCGAACAAATGACATAGTTGACGTTAAAATGCCACTTAAACTTTGCCGTTAGCCGTCAGCGGTTCGCCGTGAACATCAATCTAAAACTCTCTATTGACGTTTACGGCGAACTGCTAACGGCAAACTTTAAATCACATTAGATTGTAATGTCAACAGTTTTGTAGAGCGAAGTTGCGAAATCACGCTTCAGTTCATTACATAGGTTCCCGTAACATCGAACAACTGACATAGTTGACTTTAAAATGCGACTAAAACTTTGCCGTTTGCCGTCAGCGGTTCGCTGTAAACGTCAATCTAAAACTCTCTAATGAGACAAACAGACACATGACATGAACATATCCATCGGTCCATCAATGACAAATCCATTGATTTTTATATGAACATTGTTTCAGTTGACTTTAAATAATCTTTACTGCTGTAAATTAATAGTGCATTTCTTTTCAATTGAATATAACTGTTCTCTTCTTGTAAATACTGTACGCGGGCAAGTTTTCCATTTATGAACTGAAAAAGGATTGCCATTTTTTTGAATTTTCGATACTTTTGATTCCAGCGAAGTTGAGGGGGCGGGGGGTCAAGGGGCCCCGCACTGAGATATGCCACAGGCCCCCCATACCGTTAATCCGGACCTGACATGCATGTATATAGATTGTAGTTGTGTTTAAGATCTTCATGGACACCAGCTTATGTTGAAGAGAATTGTTTTATGTATGCATGTTGGTACAATCTTATATTCTTCATTCATTGCTTGACAGCCACATGAGAAATGGCAGGAAGGTGAATGCCTTTCTTGTAAATGTCAAAATGGAAAAAAGAAATGCGGGCATATCTGTAATATTGATAGCTGTCCATTGGTATGTAAACAAATTCTTGGTCTATAAATTGTGTGAAGTGTTTTCACAAAAAGGGATCGTAGTCACGCTTGTAAGAAGTACTGCACGTCTAATAGAAGTTTTTGTGTTTTCTCAGGGTCACCAATTGCAAAACCGTCTTAGAGAATGTTGTAAATGCGTACCAAGTAAGTATTTAATTGCTAAATCATCTGTGACCCTCTATACGCGTGTACCTCCACGCTTTATGGGAGAGAATAAGGCTAAAACTTAAACAGTTTGAATTAACAGTGTATATTAAAAAGTTAGAGTTGAAGGTTTAGAGTTTAATAGACGAATTTTTTATTCATGGACGAAGTTTTTACTCTGTAGTTTATGTCATACTTTCAGTATAAGTTAAGAAAGTGCACCTATTAAAAATGCATTACAAACCTAGCTGATTTATGGCCTGCGAAGTGGGAAAATCGTCTGTTTCGTTATGAATTGAATCTAGTTTTCACGTTAACAGGTCTTATCACGCCTACCACGCCATTTTCAGTCACCCAACAAGAGAAGCCGGAATTCTGTGTCTATAAAGAAAAAGAATACGAAGTGAATATATTTAGTTTTAAGATGTTTTCTCTGTAGTAAACAAGTATTTATATATTTTCGTGAATTACTAGATCGAAGAAGAATGGAAAGTTTCTCCATGTGAGACATGTTTATGTCAAGCTGATTTAACAATACTATGTACCAAGCAAACTTGCGAGTCTTGTTTATCAGTAAGTATAAGGTAGCATTTACTTACTATAAATACACGCGTATACAATTCGTACTATAGCATAGCGACAATATAATCCATTCCAAAATGCATTTTTCGTCTATATATAGGGACACACCAGAAAACCAGCTGCTCAAGGCATATGTTGTGGTGTTTGCGGTAAGATATTCAACCTGGGCCGGTTCCATAAACTCTTAAATATGTTTTAACTGCGATTTGGTATTTAAAAAGTAGTTAATCTTGAATACGCGATTTTGGTTTTGGATGTGCGTAGCTAACTACAGTTAAATTTAACTACATTCTTGTACAACTGGCCCCTGTAGTTGAAACTTGCATTCCACAAAAGTAGTTTTCAACAATATCTTTCAGACAAAATAGAACGTATGCAAAAAAGAGCAATGTGCATAATTTTTCATAGTCTCAGGCCCCGTTGAAATGGACCAATTTCACGAAATCACAACATTGAGTTCTACCATTTGCGACCACGTTTACTTTTGAAACTTTTAGACTTACAGTTTTTGTTTTTATATTGTTCTACTATTGCAGTTTTAAACGTTAAACTTGTCTTTAAAAGGTTGAACTTGACGTCGTGACAATGGGAGTCCGGTACCTTGCGAACGGGGCTCACCTAGACCGATGCCATTGAATAGCAGGTCTTAATTGTGGAATCATACTATAAAAAGGAAATTAGCGAGGGCTATTGTTGTATGATTACCACTACTGCTATCTTTTTACATCACATTGGTTAAGAGCGTTTCAGAATCATTATTTAAAGTAATAAATCTGGTTAGTCATCAACCACGTAGGCTTATAGAAATCAAATCTGAATTTCTCCCTATTCTTTCCAGAACCAACTGAATGTAAACCTGACAATGGAAGTGTTTACAAGGTAACATTTCATTGTTTTTTGATCAATTTTTGACCAATTTGAAAATCATGCGCCATCTTTGTCACATCTGCCAGGAGTCAATTCACACTAAACCAAGTTGGCAGAGGTATGCAATCTTAGATTGCTTTTCAGCGATCTTAAAGACTATATTTTCTTATTTAGCTCCATGAAGTGTGGTATCCAGATATTTGTACAAATTGTTCTTGTAATGAAAATGCTAAAGTGATGTGTGTCCAAACTACATGTTCTGACTGTCAAACTGTAAGTTTAAATACTGAAATTTCCTTGCTATAGCAATTCTAAAAAAACATTGTTGGAAAACCGTTTCATATTCTGTCAAAAGTCTTAAATCCTTTTTACATACCAGACAATATCTCATATAAACGTGGCGTAGTCTTCTCGACTAGTGATGCACCGATATCCATATCGGCGAATCGGTATCGGCGTATCGGCACTAAAATAAAAATATCGGTATCGGT
>JAOBYK010332912.1:0-17945 GCA_025434845.1 Phenganax subtilis | reverse complement strand
GAATTTTAATTAGCACGCGAGATCTCGCCTAGAAGGGCTAGCCCTCCCTGTAGGGCTCATGTAAACAGCCCCTTAGACAGCGAGCTCCACATTGTGAAAATTAAGTAAATTATTGTATCAAAACAGTTTGATCTACAACAAACAAAAGCGAAAAGATTTCGTTGCAGAAGTCGGAATCACCCGAATAAAATCGGGCACGCAGCTAATTAAATTTCGTGCTCGCCCAAAGAACTACGGCATGAAACACGCGGAGTGAGATTTATAGTATACTAGCTATTTGTGGAATGTTTATGGAAAATGGAATTTGAACTGAAATCCTTGTCCAAACGGAAATCCTCCAGGAAAACCACCATTTTGCCATCCCCCACCATTTTGTTGCTCAGGATCAAGCGGGTCTTCACCATTGTCAAATTTCGACTTTTTCTCTATAAAAAACAAAGTTCAGAGTTCATTCAAAAAAAGGGCAGTGCCACGTAGATTACTACGTACAGTAGTTGGACAAAAAAGTGGCCTCTATTTCCACCGTCATGAAGTTGTTTTTTTGCTTACAAAATTCAGGAAATTCAAGATTTATCCAGAGACAGCCTTTGTACTAACCAAGGGTCGGTTGTTTGTATGCCGTTAAGCTTAAACGGTGGATAAGTGAGAATTCAAAAACACACGCACACATTTTCTAAAACTTTCAAATCAAATCTTATGTAATTAAACTATAGGTAAATACATAATAACAGTATTCAGTTAAAAAACCCTCAATTTCGTTGCTCAAGGAATACATAAATATGATTTCTATTTTGAACTTATCCACCGTTTAAGCTAAACGCGCTTCGAACAACCGGCACCAGATGTTTCAAATTGCTCTCCGTCTGTTTAGTATCGTAACTGTGTTTGAACAGTTGTAAAATTTTCAGAATGGTATTAACAAAAAAAAGTTTTTTAAGGGGGGCCCCACCTTCTTTTCGTCCATCCACTGTACATTTGTTAAAAAAAAGAAATTGCTTTGAAAGAGGAAGCCAATAACCTTCCAACAAACATTTACCAAATAAAACTTTCAACGATCTAGGATCGGATCTGAACATGCAGCTATCGTTTGATTAGGCAGATGAAAGTTGTATAAATCAAGTCATGTGTTCTAAACCCACTACCATGCTTTTTATATAGATATTTCTTGTTTATGAAAGGGTTGAGATTAAAAGGTTGAGATTGGGTTCAGAAATTGTCACCGTAAGTCTCAAAAATATTGTAGCTACAGTAAAGTTAGATGCATGCAGCCTTTGAGAGGTCTAGCGAGAACATATGACATCTTAAAATAATCGAACAGCTGTTTCTTTAGTAACCTTCAGTGTTGTTGGTACTAGGTTGCAGGTTCAGAGGGAGTTTCGCCTGTTTTCAAGCCATAAACTGCCAATCTACTTTAGTAAGTTAATGTCGAAACAGTTTCCTGTCAATTACATTTTATCTTACCAGGGTCAGTAAGAACTTCTTTTGCTGCAGCGATGTCAATAAACATTCTCTCCGCTTTCTTTTTATCTTCTCCTTGATAATGATCAGGATGCCACTCCACAGCCAGCTTTCTGTACGCTTTCAAGATTTCTCGTTTACTTGCATTTCTATAAATGTTAATACAGAACACCAATTCGTAACAATATTTTCATTCTCTCTAGATATTCCTTGAAAAGCGTATAGTCACAGTCATGCAAAAACAGCTTCCCTAGCCTTCTTAATAAAGAAGTATCTTAAACCCGTTTTCCCCTAGACGGAACATTCCACACGGAAAATAAATCTACCCAACTGATTGGCTAGCAATATATTTCGCCGCGAAGCGAACCTTGACGTTGCTAGATTTATTTTCCGCACTGAAAATTACGCCTAGTGGAAAACGGGCTTTATGTGTAACAAGGGGTAAAATGTCTTAGTGTTGCTATTGTAAATGGAACAATTAATTCCACCTACTTTCTCAGGCATCAAGTACAAATCAAAAGTGAAATTTTCTTACCGTTTTAGTTTTAATATTTTATAATAGTCTCTTTTCTTTGACTGTTTAAGAAGTCTTTGAGCTTTCTCCAAACCTTCTTGCACCTGTACAATAATTTATTCAAAGTAATATTTAATATAAATCTTAAATATTCGACCGAATGACGAGAATAATTGTTAAAATAAAACAAAACTGCATGCTACCTTGTTCAAGTCTCCGTTGATATTTTTTGCTGTTTGATAATCGTTTACGGCTGCATTGAAAAACGTAAAATATGACATCAGTTCTGCACAATTACTCACAGATATTCACATCAATAAAGCAATATTTCTCGAGATATTTTTAGTTGTCTTTACAGCATGATTGTATTGCTATAACAATCCTGGCAAGAATAATTGTGGACAGCGCACGCAGTCACTTTACTTTTCAAAGCTGTATCAGTCGTGCCTCACTAGAAAAAAAACATCGCCCCCCTTCTAATGTTGAATTATGTATTTAAAATTTCACTAAATGTGCGCCAACGTTGCATGGGGGAGAGCAATGAGAATACATAATATGAGTTCAAATTTCCTTATTTTGTTTTTTGTCAACAGAATTTTCCACTATTGCATAGAGTGCACTACTAGAAATGTCCTACATTAGCATAATCAGTGAAGTTATGCTGCCAAGATTTATTGAATATTGACGTGTTACCTTCCTCAAACATATCATTTAGTAGATAACCCTCAGCTCGCTCACAAAGAGCATCTACATTATTCTCATCCATTCTTATCGCTTCTGAACAAGAATTTAATGTCTTCTCTACATCACCGTTCTACAAGAAAAATTGAAACCCTGAAACTAATATAACATTTTCAGGCACAGGTGCAAACTGATTCGTAAAGACCATTGTGGAGCAATATATCAATGTCAATGCTGTACGTACGTACTGTACATCTTTGAAGCAATCAATGTAGCATGATAGATTAACACCTTACCATGCGATGACAATGACATATTTGCGTTTTCGCTTTCAGGATGTAAAAATGTAATTCTGGCTCAGTCTTTAACGCTTGTTCGAACTTTCTTATAGCGTCAGAATAGCTGGGAAAAATATAAAATAAAGCAGGCAAGCATATTATTCAACAACTTTTCAGAGTTATGGTGACTATTGCGCTGCTATCACCTCACCCGCATCCAATCGGCGTGGCAACTCTCGGCGACTTTGTAACGACATGTTACTTCGCACGCTACACCAAACTTCCAACATTACCAACCTTGCTCTGTTTATTAAATCTTGACCCTCATTCAGCTGTTTGTTTAACTTCTTCAATTTCTGCAAGATAGCATGAAAATTCATGAGATCAAAAAGTGGCAACGCTCGCAAAACTTGAAATTACTAAGGTACAGTAACAAGACATATAAACTATGTGAGTAGTAATTCTATAATTTAGCTATAAGTTATTTGAGTAATGCTATAACTCAGTTCAATGACTAAAACACAGTGTACATCAAAATTAGAGACCTCAAGGAGACTGCAAAGTTTCTGAGAACTTAACAGTGTTTTATCCGCCATGCACACTGTGTTACATCCCGGCTATTGAGTATTATACTTATGCAAGATAGCTACTAGTGAGTCTATGTCTGTCATATACTTATACACCACCACAGCACTATACACGACACCGACCATGCCAAACTCTGCACATCAAACTACCCGGACACCCTACTTCAGTATGCATATTATACCAACACTCTTTTTCTAGATTACAATGGCGACATCGCTATCTATATTTATACGTTGTACACTGCCGAATAGTATTTGAATGCTCAGGCTTGCTGTTGTAGCTGTCCAGCGTAGAGACTACATTAAAGCTCCGTGTAGTATCCGCACTTGTTATTGTAAACTTAAGTTATTTACAGATACTAAGCCACGTAGTCACAATTACGTTATAGGCGGATAAGAAGACACATGTCGGTATAGTTTTAGTTCCCCAATAGTACTTTTGAGATTATTCTCATCAATCTAGATGCTTGTCGTTGTTTTTAGTTATCGGGTAGCTACACGTTGTAAAAGATATATCAGCAAGAAACGCCAAGATTCTGCTACATTGAACTGCAAACTCCAAAATTTTACAATCAATGATTAAGACTAAGTCATACAAAGCACAATATAGTAAAATTGAGTGGCGTCGCCAGGAAGAGGACTGGATAGGACATGTCCCCTGTGTGGCGAAACTTGTAAATAAATAAATAAATAAATAAATAAACGGCAAGAATTTGCTACATTCATTGGAAAATGTATACGTAGCTGTATTGCTGTAAGAATAAAGTTTTCATGTTGTGTTATTTGTTTTTGTTCGAACACGTGTTTGATCGCAATTTCAACAAAAACGGCGGTACGTGCTCATGGAGTTGTTGAACATTTTAAGAGAAATATGTACGAAAAATAATTGCATACACCTCCCGAAGTTTACACTATGACTGACTGAACGACTGACTCATAAGAATTTTCGCCACTCGTCACAATACTGCGAAGTTTCGACGAAACTTTGCAATAACAAAAACAACATCATAATTGCAAATTAAAGAAAAGAAAACCAACTGCTAATATAACTTTACCTTATAGAATGCAAAACAGTCTTTATGATCAGGATCCAATTTAAGACATTCTCTTATTTCCCTGAAGAAGAAAGCATCCAAATGGTGAAATAACAGGATGTATGCTTGACTTTGTTCAAAATTACAAAATATGTTTAAAATGAAAGTTTTCAAAAGTAGAAAAAAAATTTAACTTTCATTGACATTGTAACTTCAGCCGTTACCTTAATCCATCTTCTAACTCTCCCATTTGATATTGCATTCTACTGATTTGCAAAAATGCCCCGGTATTGTCACTAACTAATTTTGTTGTTGTCCTGAAAGAAAAGAATAAATATCTATTGTTTATTTTACAGATTTATTAACTTTCACCACACAAACTAACATTCTTTTTTCAAATAAACTAACTAAATGCAGTTGGGAAAAAACCAGTTTGTTAATTTGGCTTGAAAAAGAAACAGCATCAAAGATTTTTACAGACAAGGCCTTGAAGTTTATCATGATGAAAATATTCACCAGGGAATTTAAAACTGCACAGTATTAGTGAACATTAGAGGTAAACTTTAAGTAAGATTTTTAGTTTTCTGAGTTATAATATGCTGCATACTGTGAATCTTGAGCTCTGTATGGATATGAGAACTTACTTTATATCAGCAATAGCTTTATAAAATTGCCCCATAACTTCATAACATTCGCCTCTCATTGATCTTAACTTAGCATCCCAGGGTGCAATCTAAATACAAAATACACTAATTTTTATCGTCATGCTCTACTTTTCCATGTATATAATGCCAGCTGAGGTTATTTACATTAGGGACCTTAAGATTCTACGACGCGAGCTCATGCAACGACGCGACTGCGAATATATGGTTTACTTTATGTTGACGCTATTGTTTACAGAATGAAATACAGCATTACTGATATTACATTAATGTTTCAGTATTATTATGACTTTGCCAACATTGGAAACAGCCTCTGCTGTGTTTGAAGAAATTTATTTATCGCACCATAACTGGTAAGGACAACGTGATTTTCGAAAACTTAAGTCGTAAACAAGGAAAACTTTGTATCTGAGACAAATCACAAGTTTTTTATTCTGCATTTTAGGAAAAGTTTCCTTATGTTAGATTCGTGAAATACACTGCTATAGAATCACAAATATATTATTCAGGGTGTGTTGTTTTGTATTTGAAATGAAAGTGCTCATTTCCACGTTCGCGTTGTTGCGCTCGCGTCGTAGAATCTTAAGGCTGGTTTTCATTACTCGCAGACAGACTGCGATGCTCGGCGATGTTGAGATTACAATTAAAGGGCCGAGTATTGCAAACGGTATAAAAAGCCTATAAAATAAGTGAAAACCGCTCGTTGTAATACATCTGCGACTCTGGCTAGTTGTTGTGGACTATCGTGGCGAAAAAAAAAAGTTTGTTTCGTTACGACTCTCAGCGAGTGTCGCAAATACGTCTGTCTGCGAGTAATGAAAACCAGCCTTTAAGGTCCCTATAGTGAACTTGGAACACCTCTGAATTCTAGTTACAGTAACCAAATACAAATGAAATAATGATGTGCTATAAATGGAATAAGATGGAAACCTCCAATGCTTTTGTTAATTCTTCTATTGCCCTTTGATAGTCACCCATATCCATCGATGCTTTACCATGTTCAACATGAGATTTGAAAGGATCTATTAATGATAGCTGGAAAAAATGTATAACTCATATTGTAAGTTTAAATAATTGTAGAACATCCTGGTAAGCTAGATCTCCATACTAGACAGCAAGTACATTATTTCAACCTGTTTGACAACCAAATTATTTGTGAACAACTGTACCTGTTTTAAAGCTTCTTCATTATTGTTATCCAACCTAAGCTGTAACATTAAAAATTCATAAACTGTAAGTCAATACTGACACTCAAATCGGAGAAATCATCCTGAATACATATGTATTAGAGAACTTAAGCGAGCGACGTAATGTCAACCAGAAGTAAGCTTGACGTTTTCTACCTTGACCCAGTACTTTGACGTTTCTCATGCCATTCTTGTTGTCAAAAACGTCACTTACTAAAGCTCTCTATTAATAATACATCACAACAGTTTTTTAAAATATCATTACCACAGCCTCAAAGTCAATGTGTGCCAAATCTGGCTCGCCTCTTTTTAGATGAACATTGCCTCTTTGAATGAAAGCCTAAATAAACATTTGGACAAATCAAATCTTAATCTCAAACTTAGATTGGACTGCTTGTAAGTAAAACACTTCTAAACGAATTTAGTATGGTTAACAAATGCTGTCAAAATAGCTAACAAAATTAACCTGTTAAGATGCAAGAGTCTCCAGTATATTATGTAAATTACCTGCGAAAACTTAGGGTTTAATTTGATTGCTTCGTCAAGATCTGGCAGTGCAGAACGAGATCTGCCCATTGCCATCAAGACTGTTGCTCTTTTGAAATATGTTAAAAAATTGGAAGAATCACCCTCTAAAACACAAATGAAAAGATTTTTACCAGTCACTAAGTTCTAATTTCAAATGCATTGTGGTACTAAATAAGTTGTTATCCAGCAGCACATTTACACAAGTTTCAAATTTAGATAATTTTCAAACAGAAATTTATGCACAATTTTATACTACCACACAAATTTAATTACTTTCACTTTCTCACATTACAAACTTAATTCCCAAAAGTTCAGTAGAAAAATGCAATTTCTGCTGGCAAAGTAGTTTTAAAAGATGATTATTTCATCATTTGTTTTAATACTGATGTGAGAAAGTAATGCACCTATCCATGTTAAGTGGGAGGGGGGAAAGGGCAGGCAATGACAGGGGATTTGAATTTCAGATAAAAATTTTTGTCAAATGTTCCCTACTTTGAAAGAAGTATATTTTCAAATAAGGCCAACATTCCCGTATAAGGGCAATTGTTTTGGTTCAAATCACCCCACCCCCGTTCAGAAGACTCTTGTGCATTAACAAATAATACTTCCACATTTTGTTTGGTTTAACCTAAAAATACGCAAAAGAATATGAATATCACTTCCTCTTGTTTTCAAAAAGAATACTTCACTAAGAAAAGAACCAGAAAAAGCGATGGATTTAAACAACGCATACCCGTAATTTGTAATTACGGCCACTTCCGCCATTGAAATTTGTCACACGTGGGAAGCAACTGCTTAACCGGGCCTCTGCACCTCTATTTTCAAAATCGTGGTCAGTCAAATGCCCAACTTCCCTTCACCCTGAAAGCATGAACTTCATATGACCCCAGACACGGGCAACTTTGTGGCAGCAAATTCCCGACCTCAAATACGACCGCTGTCATCAAAGAGCCCCTCATTGCCCGCCCTGGCCCCCCTGCCACTTAACATTGATAGGTGCATAAGATTGGAGCTAACAGAGGTACTCTATTGCTCACATCACTCCTGGCTACTACAGCCAGTGCTTTGTACCGACCAATTCCATAAGAATTTTAGTTTTGCTAGTTTACCAGTCAGAAGAGAGTGGAAAGCTGTGAAATACCACAATGTATTTCCGAATTATTGCAAACAAATTTTTTTTGACCTTTACTCCTGGTTTATCGTTTCTCTGTGAATAGACCATGTAGGATGGTGTATAACTTTACCTACTGCAGCATGATAATGTGACAGTGCATCAGACAGCTGTCCAGCTGAAACCAATTTCATTCCCATAGCAAGATGCTGGTTCACTTCTTCACTTGCTCCACTTACTATAAGGAAAGTATAAAAAACTTGTCAGTGTATACCCTACTGTCTACCGGTGCAATGACCAGAATTGTCATGTGCAAAATTTGTTGTTTACACTCTTGTGTGTTCAAATTATTTTAAAAAGTACTCACCAAACTGGCCTAAATCCAAGGTAATATACATAAAAACAGACGTTAACTTAGTAACCCAAGACATTTTTAAAACGTTTCACAACATCAAATTTTCTATTTTATATACTGTACAAAAATGAAAACAAGATCCACTCCACACAGATGATGTGGATTTTCACTAGTGGTAAATATCGCTTTGCGTGGTCGCCTCTCATTGGCTCACGAACATCAATCGGAGAGTGCTCGGAGAGTGTTCGAGACGCGCGCACTTTAAAGTTTCAAACATGGCGAAAATTTTTCAACTTTCATCAGTATTTGCATTTGTAGTATTAGCTTTCTTTATTGATGGCTTTAGGGAATTTTCACCATCCTGTTGAAATTTCGATGACCTAATAGAAGAAAAGAAAGAAGAAAAGAAAGGTGAAGTAAGAAAAGTTTGTGAATATTTTAGACCAGCTCTACGTATGTTTAAACTGTATTAAATTAATTACTATAAGATTTTCAATGTACAGAGGCACTTCCTTTTGGAGTAGCAAAAGCTACGTAACCACCCCCTCTCGAAAACTGACCTACGTCCAAAGGCAAAGAGCCTTATTTCCTTTCTGGAAAGACCTATTAACAGACCTTCCAACTTTGTGACTTGAAAATGAGTGAGATTCAACCATGGATTCAACAGTGTTCTCACTGTTCTGTAGTATGAGTGCTACGGTCTCCTGCCTCCCTCCTATGGCAGTTGGTGACTTACAGGTGTCTGGGGACATCTCCCCTTCCCCCCAAAATTTTAGAACTGAAGTCTCTATGTTAGTATTGTTCAAAAATTAAGTAACAGTCCTGAGTTGATAACGAAGGAAATCTAGTTAACTACATGTACACATACATTGTGTGTTGAAAGATTATACTTACTTTATATTTGCGTGCAAAGAGAAATGTGAAAACAAAGAGCTGAGTTGCTTATTATTTTTTCACTTTTGCATGAGAAAATGCATGTCACACAAATTGATGGAGTTGGAAGGTCTGGTATGCAGTAGTTGGTAGAAAGTTCAATCAAGAGGAGGAGCCGTAGCCATAGCTCTTGGAAGCCATAAAGACTACAGCAGCATTAATCTCGTCCAGGCACTATTTAAGACATTATGCTACATTTACCTCGTATAAATATTGATTAAGCAGGAGGCTTGAGAAGGGTTTGGAGTAATAGAAGTAGTTTTGGAATGTAATAGCAAGTAGAACAGCCTGTCTCTTTTATTGAGGGAGTGTTTAAACTATAGTGGGGTATATTGTGCTTACATGAAGAAGAGAGCATTAGCACGAAATTGATGAGGATGAGAAACAACAGAAGTAGTTTTGGGAAGTAATAAAGTCAATAGCAGCACCTATATGGGAAGCAATAAAGTCTATAGCAGTATTTATCTCTTTCTCGGGTTTAGCTATATTGGTAGTCATATATTGTAGGCTTACATGAAATATAGGTCAGTGAAAGGGAAGCTCGATAAGGTTGAGGGCAATAGAAGTAATTTTGGGAAATCGTACTGACTAAAGAAGCACCCGTGTCTTGTCCTGAGCAGCCAAGCACTGTTTTAGCTATGGTACTTTATAGTAGGCTTACATGAAGTATACAGCAGAAGCCGAAAGCTCGAAAAGAGACAACCGCAATGTGTTCAATAGTTTTAAAAAAAAGTGCAAAAACCCACCTCGGTCCATGCATCCAGTATTACTTACAGATCTACCCCTGGTAGAACTGCTGGATCGTTGCATGTTACGTCGTGTCATGATTTCGGCACAACGAATGCTATCTTCGGTGGAATGAGTCCCGCTTTACCGTCATCAGGGAAGCTCCGAGGGAGACCAAGCAACAGATCCTGGGCTGTGCAATTGCTTGCAGATTCACTTGACCTTCTTCCAAGACTCACCACACTAGCAGTACTAAATTATGGTCCTTTTACCGACTGTAACCTTTTACCAGGCTATCGTAGACCATGCCACACCAAACCCAAAACACTAGCCACTATGCACCAGAGTCCAGAAGCATGCATGCACAAGATTGTCTGCACTAAGCACAACCAAAGTCCCCAAGACTTGAGAGCCACCTATGTGTTGCATTTATCATAATTTAATGTAGAACGTGACAATATAACACAGAAAACCATTTGAATTATGAACTAGCTTTGAGAAGCTTTGAATAAGACTATATGATCCTACCGTTATGTTCATTTTAAGATCAGGGTTGGTAAGCTTTTGTGCATGCTCGGAGCCAAACGTGACTTGAAAAGTAGCCAAATGTGGCCAAATTCAATTATATGAGGCCACACTGTGGTTAGCAAACGTGATTTTGAGAAGCCAAATCAAAAGATAGTACCCAGGCCTTTTTTAACTTCGACTTAGTTACGTTCTGTTGTAAGGTACCTCATGGGTGGACCTTGACCGCAGCACTGGCTCATTCTCAGGCTTCCTACGCCACTAGTCAGTCCACGCATCTTAAGCCTGCATTCATGAATACCATGTGAAACAAGATTGCAGAGGATATTGTCTATTTAAAATATTCAAATAATTCCAAGAGCAAAAGAGGCAAAAAATTAGCCAAATGGTCAAGTTTTTTTCCCCAAGGCCAAACAAGAAAAAAAGAAGCCAAAATCGAGTTATTCAGCCTCAAAAAAGCCAATATAGGTACCAACCCTGTTTAAGACAAGTGCTTGTAAAAACGTGTGTCTCTTTTGGGGGCTGAGTCCTATTTTAGGTAGGTCACATAAGTTACAAACTAGACTTCTTTACACCAAGTACCCAACTTCAAAGCTGCGTCACAGCTTTGCACCATTGAAAAGCCTGTTTTCCCTGGTATGATGTTAGATCATGCACAACAGCAGCAATTTACCTAAAGCGGGTAAAACACTTAATAATAACTAATTGTTGGAAAAACGAGGTGATTGAGACGTTGGTAAATTAATGGTTAGCAAAACTGCTGGACACTTGTTGAGAAAACAACCAGATACCATTGATGTGAATTAAGTGTAAGATATGAGGCCCGGCGGGCAGTTCTGTGAATTTCATACGGTAATTATTGTTTCTGGTCAAAAACTTAGAATTATGTTGTACAGTATTGTTTAACAGTATTGATATTTGATTCACTTACCATTCTATTGAAAGGAAATGGCAACATAAAAAGTAAATGCTGTTGAATTTGACACGATGGGCAAGAGACATGATGCAGCTAATCGAATATTTCTGAAACCAAGTCCAAATGAAGAGGTGTGAAAAAGTTGTCTCTAACAAATGCACTCAGTTTAATTAATGTATCTATATATGTGTTCGAGTGATAGCCTCGCTTAGCCACCGAAAAATTGTTTGCTAAGTCAGTGTTTTGATTACCTCTACGGAGCATTTTAGCTTTACCACCGAACCTAAATTTGAGTGCGTATCTACGCTTGCTCTCTGCTATGATTTCATTCACTTGTAGTCCTGGATCACTTCGATTACATCCACAGACAGCGACACTCAGTTGTAGCAGGGCGCTGATTACAGCGCCCTGGTTGTAGTTGTGCATAATGCGTGCCATGGCATGTTTTTAACGCGAATTGCAGTTGATATGTAACGTAAACGACACATGCTACAACAACCTATAAATTCGCGATGATACTATACAATCACGTTCTTACCAATTTTGCACCTATAGAAAAAAATCAACAAAGTCATAGTTCTTGAAAGGAATTCCCCTGTAAGAATAGCTGAAAACATATTTCGCTACTGCACTGCACTATTCAACTGCATGCACCAAGCAAAAAATACTCTAAATTTTCGGCATTGTTCAACTGCTCTGTTAGAAAAAGCGCTCGGATCATCTTAACCACTGTACGTATTCAACACCTTTGCTCAGCACAGACTGCCTGCGCACATGGAGTTGTTGAACTAAAACCATTGACTAAAACCTGAAATTTAGCGACACTTATTTACACAAACCATGTCAATTAAATACACCTTTCACCTTGTAGGTTAAAATGCTTCAAGATGAAAAACAAAAGCTTCGCAAATTACGAATTCAACAGGTATTATGTTATTCTGGGTTTTCCGTATTACTACCCGTGGTTTCGTTTTTTCTCATATTTGCACCTAGGCAAATACATTAAGTAGTGCATAGTACAGTCAGATAGACCGATTCGGAAACGCATTTTAGTCCGTTGACAACTAGCCATTTGTTGACTTTGAGAACTTGGAATCTTCAGAAACACTGTACAATCCCACTGAACTTTTAGACTGTTGCTCTAATTTAGTTTTTGTTAGTCGATCTTTACAATATACACAATTGAATAAAAGACTTGAACCTGCAATATTTGAAAGCGATGCGTATACATGTACATTTAGGTCAGAAAACAGGAAAAACTTCTTGCAAACAAAGCTCGCAAGAAATTCAAAGATAAAGAAAAGAAAGAAATTGACGTCTTGGAACACGAGTTGAAGGTTTATCGATTTTTTATGCAATATTAAAGTACACGGCTGATTCAAAACAGTTGTCCTTTAGGAACAAAACTGGTTTCTATCTAAGGGTGTTCATGCATAGCATATTGATCGTGTGCTTACTGCAAGCAATAAGATGACAATGTGTGGAATTTAGTGATTAAATCAAAAAGGCGAGGCGGGACGGGCCTTTCACACACCTCCGGAGTCTACGGAGCTAAACTACGTCTTGTCATGCTGTTCCTTCATGATAGCATGATCGCTGAGGATTCGTCGTAGCATATAAATTGTCTTTAGGCATTGCTGAATGTGCAATGGCATATACCTGCTTGTTTGACCATGCATAGCAGGGGCGGTCCAGACGGTTGTAAAGGTCTCACGCGCAACTGTCAGTAAATTTTGTTGTTGACTTGTAAAGCCCCAAAATATATCATTCATTGCAAATATTTTCTTAAGGGTTGCCCCCGAATGGGGACTTATATTGTTGTGTGCATTTGATAATTGCGCGTACGTTCATTTCTTATTAAAGCCTATTACTTCATGTAATCTACGTATAAAATGTACGGGGTTTGGTTGCTAAACTATATTCCGCCATCATTTTCGCGTACCAGAACGGAGCAATGAATATGAAGCTTGACGTGATTGCAAACCACTGTTGCAAACCAATCAATTGGATGCGCCTGGTCAATTTGATTGGTTTGCATCAAAAGGGATTGTCGCCAAATATTTGTTCATTTCTGGCCAGTTTTGCTCGTATAGGTGATTCTAATTCCTAATTTTTACAGTACAAATATTGTAGCATGGTACATGTTAGGAAACGTTACATTTATTATCACGTTATGCAACCTGAGAACGGTCTTAAAAAGTTGATTTGCTCGAATTTGCAACCGTCACATTTTTGTCTGGATCCGCCCCTGCAAAGAGGAGCGGTCTCAATTAATAAATGACTCGCTTCACTGGCAATTTAGTCACCTGATAAGAACAAAAGAACCCTAGGCAACTATTCTATTGCAATTATTCTTAAAATGAAACCTACCCCCTGCTCAGGAAGTGCGAAGTATATAACTATGAATTTGCGAACGCGGATTCTATGGCGACTAGACATTAGTAAAGCGTTTTATTTGTCTTCTCAGAAAAGGTGGGAAGGACAAATTATGGAACAGAGGACTTTGCTGGAAAATGAATATTACGAGAATATCGCGCACGTTGGAGATGGTCACCAAGCTGCCTTGATGGTAAGACTTCAATCGCTAATACTCGAGGAAGAAACTTTGACTTTGTCCAGGATATATGCTCATGCTTCTAGATAAAGACGGGGAAAAGCTCGTTTCGTTGTAAATCAAGGCTAAATAATATTGTCAATCTTTGCATTGCGGGTTATGAGTTAAATGGTGACTATCAAGACTATTCTATGCATATACATGTTGAATTTCGGTGCTAAAAATGTGGTGGTATATTTTTAGAGGTTTTTATAGATACCTGAACATACGTTCGTATATGAACGTATGTTCCGCGTATATATAATATTTATTGTGTGAAAATTGCGCAAGTAGATTTAATAATGAAATTTTTGTTAAAATCTGTTTCCCAATCTGGCGTTTCTTTGGGAATAGGTTGCAAAACAATGGCATTTAGCAACTGTTTTCACTGTTTAAGCAAAGACCAAATTCGAGCAGTGTGCAATGCATACATACATACTACGTTCAGAGTCTGGTCTTAGCCTATAGTAAATTCTAATTCTGCGCTGTAATTTTTATAGTGCGATGACGGAACTCGAAAAGAAAGATCGTTGGAGGATGAGATGAAGTAAGAAGTTCAATGTGAAATAAAATAAACATTGAATGCCCTTTTCCAACTTCCAATGCATTAAATGTTTTTTTGCTAAAGAACTTGTGAGAGGTACAAGGAAGCCCTGAAGAAGTTGAGAGAAGATGACGTGGGAAGAGCACAAGTATTGAGCGAAAAGAGTGATGCAAAGAACAAAGCCATGGAGATGGAGAGACTCCGTGCTGCACGAATAGCTGCGTTAGATCCTCCTGTTCCTGATATTGCTCAGAGCTTAGAAAATATACAAAAGCGAAGATATAAACAAAAGAACATTGAGGATTATAGCTCAACATATTATCACATACCTCGCGAACGTATCGTGAAAGCCGATCCAAACGTCCATCAGGTAGGTAGAAAGAGAACTACACTGGTTCTCCAACCAAGTTATTACGCTTTTTGCAATCATTATTAAATTTTATTTAAATATGGTAACCTATTACGTAAACGACTTATCTAACATGGCGCCTTCATTAAATCCACCCTCTGTACATTGTAATGTTAACAAACCTGGGCATCAACCAGACTTTGGTGGATGCAATCAACACTCTTTGGCATACAGATAATTTAGAAAGAACGTGCTCTGTGATCTATGAGTCAGGCCATCTTCATAAACATAGTGTTCTATTTGCAAGGTTGATGCAAGACATGCTGCGAAAGAAGAGGAGGAAAGACTATTGACCGCCAAAGAGGTATATGTTACGGTACATTTATACTGACATTTTGTATGAAAAAGGTGGATTAACAAGTACACATACCTAATGAGTAGGATCTGCATGGGCAAATGTTATCGAAAACTGCAGCATGGTACAATAATAATACCGGAGCACGGATGATAGCATTTTTATGAGTAATTTAATGAGTGACTTAATTTTAGAACATGTACACGCGTACACGTTTGAAATTTATACTCGTGAAATTTTAATCATGACATAAATACTTCTACTAAAAATTATTAATTCTATGTGTTATGGCCAAACAGTATTACTCAGTAATGCATTTTCTATTTTCTGCAGGAGTCTGATCGTAACTTTTTGGAGCAGATGGAGAAAGCAAGATTACGTCACAAACATGCAAGATCAAAATTGATGCTAGAGAAAGTGTGTTCTTGTGTTGTTTGAAAGTAACACACTTAGGCCCCGTTTACACGGTACCGGGTTCGCATGGTCACGACATCGACTTTAGCCAATGTACGCTGATATTTGTTCTAACGACTTGTTCTAGGATTAGTTTTCATTAAGTTCTGCAATGTTATCATAAATTTATGAGCTAAACTCGCCTCGAAACTGCTTAATTTGATGTCGTGACCTTGCGAATCCGGTACCGTTTAAACGGGGCCTTAGTAACGAACCGTACAGAGTGTATGCATTTCTGTATTTTCAAACCATATGAGCTATATTTTATATATACATATTATTAGTATTTATCGTATTTTGTATATTCATCAAACTGCATGCAGTAATTATAGTTGTGCCAGAATATGAAGTTGCACTGACGTTTGGTAATCACAAACGCAAAAAGAACGTATCATAATTCTGTATGTTGCATACATACAAGTATAAGTTTGTCATTTGAACAGTGATAAAACACTGTTCAAATTTTAAGTTTTATTTTCTCAGTTGACATAAAAATATTCCTGAAAATTATTTTGCTAATGCTGTGATCTAACTGAGACATTTTGAAGTGTTTTATCACATCTAAAATACTCTACTGGGCGTCGTGTTTTATCTGTAATAAAACACTCCTACTCGTTTAATTACGCAGTAGTTAAAATGTCATATATTTGTAGGATCGTATTAAACTGCTTGAAGAGTTGGAACACTTTGAGAGAATTGATAGACAACGAAGACAAGACATTGTTTCTAAAATCCCGGTAAGTTTATTTCAAAAAAACTCGTAACTTGTGCACTACTGTACACCACTTGTTGTTTGTTGTGTGAAACTGCATTTACCATGCAGCTCTCTTCTTGGGTATGCTAACCTATACGGCGTATATTTCAAAAAACATTACGTGGTCCAAAGCACTTCGTAGCCCGAATGCCATTCATGTATAATTTTGAGTTTATATTAATTAAAAACATTTATATTGTACCAATTTGCCATGCAGAAACATGTATTTGAACCTCCGCACAGAAGAATTGAAGCAAACGAAGAACGACAACGTGAAATAGAACAAGCATTTGAAGATATGTACATGGCACACACTAGTAAGAATATCTTCCATTTCAAGATAAGAGGCTTATTCCTAGTTCCTTGTACTACTGGTGATGAGGGTTCTTCCTGGTGCAATACATACCTTTCTACATTCATACAATTCTCTAATTCTGCAAGCAAAATAACGTGATTGACATGTTTTTAATGCCATGCTTTACATAGATTACATGGGAGATGTTAGTACAGCACAAACTGCTCTGCCAGGTTCACCTGCTGTAACTGATGAAGGTTAGCTGAAAGTTCACTATCTAACTGTATTAGTTTCTATACAGCACTCAAAACATTTCTTGAATAAGTTTCACATTTTGGTTCAGGATTTACCGAATTGTTTTTAACTTTCCACGAGGTACGAGCATTGACGCTGTGGTTTACGTGGTCAGTTACAAATATTTTGCAGGGTTAAAATAACTTGATTCTGCATATGCGAAAGTAATGAGTATTACCATATTACAGTTTTTTGGTTTTCGTTTAGAAAGTGCTGTTGACACAGAAAGTCGAACATCGGTCAATCTAGAGGTTGGTGTAACCAAAATAATTTGCGATTATGCTTATTATTTCAAAACTTACTCACAGGGGTACCAAGTTGGAGTTTAGCAACTAAATTGGCAAAAATATGTACGTGGCAATTCCACTGCTTCGACATTGTCTAATAGATATCTGAACAAAACCACACTCCTGTGGAAGAAACATAAAATTTGTTCAGTAAAGTTAGTATACGGTTCACTGTGTATATGTTTGATTGTTTGTTTGTTTGTCTGCTCGCTTGCATAAAATGAGGCCTTGGTAGTCATCAGTCAATTATTGTTGCTAACTGATGAAGAAAATGATTACTAAATTTCGTAAACAAAAGCATTACAACTAAATGCTGGAGTTCTTGAAATGAGAAATAGTCGGAAATTGGGATAAAGTAGCCATTCAAAACGATCGACTGATAGCAATTGTAGCAATTGCCTCAGAAGCATTTAGAAATGTGCACACAATTTCTGCGCATGTGCGGGCAGCGATTTAGGGAAAAGAGCTGTTTGTTTATTCTGAAAAACAGCATAACACTCACGTGATTGTACGAAGCAAGATGAAC
>JAOBYK010332801.1:0-17945 GCA_025434845.1 Phenganax subtilis | reverse complement strand
AATGTTGACACAATGTGTACTTGTTTGTTATCCAGCCATGTAATAGCTTTTATAGGTCCTAATGAGTTTTCCATATAGTCACCTCTATTCATTTTGCTAGTTGTTTCTTTTGCAAAAAGATATTGTGGAAAGCCACGTCTTCCAGCACGAAGTGTTCCACATGAAAGAGTTTTATTACAAAACAATGTTTGAACTAGACTAAGACTGGTAAAAAAATTGTCAAAATATACTGAATGCCATTTTCCATAGATTGCTTTGCATAATCGAGTTACCACTGCATACCCAAGGTTCAGTTCAGTCTTGTCTCCAGATCGTCCAACATAAATGTCGAAGTCACTCAGATAGCCACTACTGCTATCAGCCCTACACCACATTTTTATTCCCCTTTTTATGGGCTTTTTAGGCATATATTGTTTGAGGGTTGTGCGGCCTTTGAATTTGATCATTGCTTCATCAACTGATTGATTCTCACCTGGAGAATATTCGTGTAAAAAGTTGGCCCGAATACTGTCAATAAATGGACGAACTTTGAAAAGTTTGTCATAGCCTGGGCTTCCTTTGGATACCATATTTGTATTATCATTGAGATGCAAATATCGAAAGATTTCTTCAAAGCGATGCCCTGGCATGCAATCAACCAGAGATGGTACACCAAGCACCCAGTCACTCGACCAGTAGTCACGAATACTTGGAAGACGATGAATCCCCATGGCAATAAACATTCCAATAAAAGCCAGGAATTCTTCTCTGGTGACCAATTGAAAAGATGCAAAATCTTTGCCAGCAGATTCAAATTGTTGTTGGGCATATTTATTTGACTCCAGGACAATTCTATTTACAATATTCATTGAAAACAGAAGCTTGAAAAAGTCAAGCGCTGTGGCAGTTTTTGCCAGAGTTGTTGTTGGCCCAACCTTTTGTATAAATTGTCCATAATGACAAGAAAAATCATGATGAGGACCTATAGACCACTGATGTACTCCAAAGTCAAACGTTTTTATAGGCCCGGAACGATGCACTTCAACATTAGCGCTGCCATTATCAAGATCAATAACGTCAACAGCATGTATGTCATCCAAAGCAGCATCGTGTTCCTCATTTACATTTCGCTCTAAAGCAAATTCGTCGATATCTTCACAATTGCCCTCATAATCAGAGAAATCTGAAAGTTCGCCATCACCAGGAATGTCGAAATGATCGTCAAGAAACTCTAAAACCTCATCTGTAGTAAACGTTTTTTGATTCCCAGACATTGTTTACATTGTTACTATTTAAATTTAAAGAGCTGAAATCGCTAAAACTCGTTATTTTCCTTGTATTTATCCAAATATCAACTAATACACATCAAAATGGTGGTAAAATTCTCAGGAGTTCAATTCCGCCTACATAGAGTACTTCAGAGCCCTTCTAAGTTACTCTGCTGACCAAAACGTGTGCTTTCACGTGCTGTCCTATATATAGGACAATGGGCGCTAAAGGGTTAACATGCCATAGGCATGCTCAGATACTACTCTTGCAGCTCTTAGATGCTTGTTAAAATTTCGTTCTTTTTGGTTTCTTGTATTATCATCAAAAGCTTTTATCAACCATGATCGTGCTGGAAAAGCACTGTCTCCAACTGTTCCAAGTGGAATATTTCCATAACCTGGTAAATTCACCTGACAGTTAGGTAGCACACGCCCAGATTCAATTTCATTGAATATTGAAGATGACTTTAACAGCGTGGAGTCGTGCATAGAGCCTGGGGCGCCCACACCAGCCCAGAGAAATCTTTTGTTAGCTGCAATCATTCCCATATTGGTTACTGAATACCGTATTTTAGAACTGTAGAAATTCTTAAGATTGTTACAAATGTACACATGAAATCCATCCCAAGCAGCTACGCAGGGAAAACCCCAATCCTTCAGAAAGGGCTCCAATTCATTTTTCCACTCTTCTTCGGTAGAGGGTAGGGTGACATATTCATCAAAAAAAATCATAACTATAGTTCGAATAACTTCATTGAAGGTTTTACACTCTGTTGAGGTAGCAATTCCAAATAAATCACCAACTGTAGTGAATGAACAACCATGGGCTAATCGATAAAGTGTGAGTGCTAGTTGAATTTCTGGAGCGACTGGCACCTTGAACCGGGTCGTCTCCCTTTTAATAGACTCTTGTAATTCTTGTAGTAAATAGTTGAACGTGTTTCGATTGACCCTAAATCTTTTTTTGAACTGATTATCCGTCCAGCTTTCGAAACCATATCTCCACCAGTGCGAAGACCTTTGTTCACTCCGTCCTTTAGGTTTTCGTTCCTTTGTGCAAGTACAAATAAATGCACTTAGTACATTACCAAATCCATTTTCATTTTCCATTGATAGAAGTCTGCGGGCTTTTGACTGTCGTCTGAAACGTTGTAAGTCGTTTTGGGCCTTTCATTTTCTGCTTAAGATCATATTCTGAAGGAAGGCTGCCATTTTCATTCCTTTGTAACCTGCCCTTATTCATCTGCCCAATTATTCATCTAAGTTTGTTCGTCCCAAGATTCATATCAGACGGAAATCTGTCCGACGAGATTCTCGTCTTAGACGGAAATCCGTCTTTTAACATGAATTCAGCTATTATGAAAAATAACGGGAATAAAATTTGATATCTTCGCTTGAAAGTTGCATTCATTATGAGGTTTATTACAAATATAACAATTTGAGGAGTTTCAAAATCTATCTGATCTTTTTCCGTAAAAATTATTTTCTTAGGATTTTTATAAAATTTATTATAGATGTCACGATTTTCGTTTTCTATTTTCTCCACAAATATTTCTTGAACACTTCAAGACTCGTTAGGGTCATATGTGTATTTTACTAATTTTGGGGGGGGGGGAAATAGAATCATTGAAACATTTTACTAAGTAACAAAATCCACCAGGAACGTGTTCTTGATATTGAGTGGTATTTTTTCCTAGTTTCTTATTCATCCGTTTTAAAATACATTCAAAATCCGAATAAATAGCGAATTCAACTTTATTTTTTTGAGCATAATTTTGAGAAGAAATAAAACTAAAAGGCTCTGAAAGAATAGTTCTTACAGGCTTGTGTTCTCCACAATATTTCTTATGATCTAATAAAAAATCTTCTTTCATAAAATATTGAAGATAGTAATCGCAAAGATAAGTAACAATTATGAAGACCCTTTATTATATGATGATGCAATAATGACACTTGATGGTTTTTACATGAAAAAGAACAGTCGCTATACGTATTGCTATCTTAGTTACTTCTGTAGAAGATATATCATACCTATAGAATGGGTATTTAGATTATACATTCAAAATCGAACTTTCTACCTACATTACGAAGAGTTTTGTTGTCGGTCCCATATATATGAAGAGAATAGGGTTTCATTAATGAATGGTCAACCAATATCTGTACCGAAAAATTGTTTAATTACTAGAGATTTATATCACATAGGTGACAGTGCGTGCGTTAGTTCTCTAAATCAATTACATTCATTACCAGGGGTATTTAGATGTATACGCGGGTGGAATCAAATCATCGATTTAGTTTCTAAGCATGGTATTTATAAAATTTATGCTGGTTTAATGAGTTAGAAAAAAAGAATGCCTACATCATCTTTTATCTTGTAAACATTGTAATGAACATTTAGAACGATACGTTTTGAATGCATATGATAGAGTTTCACATTTAAAAGATTTACTTGACGTTTACAGTTTATCGTTTAGATATGTATTTTATAATGGTTTTCGAGATGAATTCTTTTTCATGTCTTGTAAGGAAATATCTTGTGAGGAAATAAAAGAACTGCTATAAAATGCTGATGCGTTGATTTGTCAATTCATTAGTATTATTACCATTATGAGTGTCAAGACATTTTTTTTTACAGCTAAAGAACAATTAAATCATTTGATACATTTTTTCAATTTTGACTGGGATATATTATTTTTATGTAAAGATCAAAAACAGGGTATAGCCGTTGCAAAAATGAAATGGGAAGAGGAATGCGCATTTCCATTCCCTAACATGACGTATTTAATCAACAATAGAAATATTTTGAAATATGTAAAGTATACCAAAATCCACGTGAATTCTCCACTTCATGGCGAACGTGTGCAAATTAATGGGATAGTACAGTTTAGAAAGCGTAAAAGCGAAGAAAGTGACGCACCTTATTTGCAAAACATTGCGGGATCTACAACATATTATTTCTGAAGATTAATAGACCTATGGAGTTAGCTCATTTTTATTTACGCAGTGTTAAAGACACGCTAAATACAAAAGTTTTAGACGAAAAGGAGATTGGATTTTTTTAATACGGTGGTCGCTATGACCCGTGTAGAAGAGCAGAATATTATGAAGAAAAATATTGCAAAAAGCGAACATTGATAGACATTCAAAATGAGGATGATTTTAAAAAATTTATTAATAAATATACTGCTAAATACTTTTTTATAAAGTACAATGGTGAGCAAAGCTGGTATTTATTGTAACTATTCCTAATATCTTTCTATAAAAGCATGGGGTTGAATGAGTCCAAAATTTCTGTTACGATACCCCCGAGGGAATCTTACAATTCCACCCTTTTGTTTTTTTGGCTTCATCTTTAGCTCTTTTCCCCATTTTGTAAATTTTTTTGATAAGGCATTTTGCGCACTATGTTTTAATCCCTCAATGGAATTTTCAAGGCTTGTAAAAAACCCGGTGCCACCTTTTTGTTTACGTCTTTTACCTCTTTGTCATCGACCTTTGTATCGTCCCATGTTTTAAATTGGTCAATTTCTAATACGCGCGCATGCACACACACACACACATATATATATATATATATATTAGCAAAAGGAAATAATAAAACGAATAAGAAGAGAGAGAAGAAAACGACAATGCCGTTTATGCTACCATTGCTTGCAGCAGGCACAGCATTACCTTTACTGTAAAAAATGCTTGGAGGTGGTGTGAAACGCGCAAAACGCGGCGTGAAACGCGGAGTGAAACGAAGAGTTTGAACTGAACGTTTTAGAAAAATTCGAAGAAAACAAAAGGGTGGTATTTTTCCATCACTCAGACTCATTAGCCTACGACGTAGACCTCTGAACCTCTGGTAAGGTTAAGGGTCTACGCATTAATGGAAAGATTTATGTTCTGACTCGCAGGCTGACTGCCCGCGAGTACTCGAATTTGAGTACTTGTTTATGATTGGCTAGCGCTTGAACTTAAAATAGGAGAGCTTTGATTGGCTTATCTACAAACCTCAAGTATCGCGCGACTTCCGGCTTAGTAATATATTTCCCCCAACAAAAATGGAGATTTTCGAAGAAAATTTGTGGAGGAAAGCTTTATCGCAGGTACAGATTCAATTCTGTATACAACCACCATTTCAAGGAAAAGGAACAATCTCACAATATATCGAAAACAAAGAGCGCAAGGAAAATCCGTTCAACGAATTCTCACTTTAAATATTCACATGTTCGATGTCAATGTCAACAACAGGAAGTCGCACACCACATGAGGTTTGTAGATAAGCCAATCAAAGCTCTCCTATTTTAAGTTCAAGCGCTAGCCAATCATAAACAAGTACTCGAATTTGAGTACTCGCGGGCAGTCAGCCTGCGAGTCAGAACATAAATCTTTCCGTTAATGCGTAGACCCTTAACCTTACCAGAGGTTCAGAGGTCTACGTCGTAGGCTAAGACTCATGGGTGTAATGTAAATTTTAGAAAAAACAATATTGTGTATAAATTTTTATTATTCATTAAAAATTTAATTTGCATGAAAAATTGTAGTTTACCTTCTTTTATTCCAATATGCGTTGCCATAATTAGCAAATATTTCCTGATTTTGATTTATTCTACGCGTTGTCTTTAATGCGAAATCGTAGGGACCATTTCTTGTTCTTATGAATTTTGAATTACGCGTGTTTTGCGTACCTCTAGAATCATTAGCATATCGCGCCGCAGCGTCTGTAGTATAATTGGCATCCACGCAATGTCTGTTATCGCATAAAGCGTAAACAGCTAAATCTTGACCGTATTTAGCATCTGTTTGTGCTTTAGTCAAATTCCTGCCCGTATATGGTGAAATAATTTTGGATTGCGGGATAAATTTTTTATATGCAAATAATCCTTTACCCGCATTTGGTATTGTTGATTTTTTCACACGTAAATTATCTTCTTTTGCTAAATGAATCCAGCATTTTTTTGTGTGTGCTGTTCTTTTTCGACATCTTCTTCTTTCTTTTTTTGTTTTACTAACGCATTGTTGCACTTTTCGAATACTTTGCTCGTTAATTACATTTTTCTTCTATGATATCGTTTTTTAAGCGGTTGTATTTTGACTAAATCTCGCGCAGCTATTTTCCTTCTATTTTGAAGAAATTTTCTAAAAATGCGATTTATTTCGGTGTGATTCATTAATATATCACCTTAATACCTTGATATACGTCGTCAATGTGTTTCTCTATGAAACGGATTATATTACTTATTTTATACACTAAATGATCAGGGAAAGGATAAATCTTCTTTTTAAGGAGTTCCGATTTCGCCCATAAAACCTCCGGTTCGTATTTTCGTATACACGGTGTTTCCTCCTCGATAAAATGAAGAAAACATTCAATAAACATCTCATGAGCAAATAATATTTGTTTATCGTGATCTAAAAATGTAACTTCTTCTAATTCACCGTTTTCTTTTTTAAGTAGGACATCTATATAAACAATTGTTTCTCCAGCCATTATAATGATATAATAAAGTATAAAACCCGAATTACGAACTGTTATATAAGAATGGGTGCACGTCTATGTAAGAGCAATCCGGAATCACCTCTTGTAACATTTTCATGCAATTTTGTATGCGTTAAAAATTCACACCACGTCGATGTGGATGCTGTAGACGCTCAACAGCAACAACAACAAGAAGAACAACAAAACGAAAAGAGCACAAAGTGTTGCGATTGTTTTACAACATGCCTGAATCGTATAATATTACGGATGAAGAAATCAAGGAGTTAGTAAGTATCCTAAAACGTAAAGATTCGGGTGAGAGTATAGTGATACCAAATGCGCGATTTTCGATCGAATACTTCGAAACACGTGTACGTTTCGAACGAAGTTATGTCGTGTATAAAATGAAAATGAACACTAGCGAAATAGACGAACTTGTCGAGATTACAGTGGAATTAAAAAAACTATTCCGCTACTTCATCAACCTTTTGAGAACAATGACTGAATCCGATGAAGACTATGGATGGATATTTTTTTCTAATGCACCGATAGAACCAATTTCAACGGGTTTAATATGTCTAAAGGAATTAACTGTAAAACATCTTGAAGTGTTGTTTGAGCAACCCTGTAAGGAACAATTCTTGACTAAAGATTGGGAGAGCGATATTTGCGTTTACACCGTACCGGCTTCAATAGCTCAGAATAAAAGTAAACATAATGTAAAAAAGAGCGCGAAAGTAAAAAGTAAAAAAATACGCGCGTCAAAAAACGCATATATAAATTTTTGAATAAGAATAACGCGAGTAGAAGTGGTGGTGTAAAAATCAATCATCCGTTTCAACGGTACAAAAGAGATGTGAGGAATGGTGTTATTCAGATTAAAAATTCTGGTTTTTCGATTTCGAATTGTTGTTTACCATTATGCATTTTATTGGGTCGATGTTTTGTGTTGAAAGATGAAAAATATTTAAATTTTCAATGTAATGTAGATGCGAATTTATCTTATCTTTTTACCGATGACGACGTGCGAGAATTTTATCGTAAATGTGGTTTGAATGAGGGTCGCGTATCAGTGTCACAAATGCGTTTAGTTTATGAGAACTTTTTAAAAGATGATGAAATAGAACTGGTTGTTTTTTCCAAGGAGTATTTCGATACGATTGTTTTTGACTCTAGACTGAATGATGACGGTGTAATGACACGATTATCTGACACGATTATTTATGTTTGGCTGAACGATGAACATTATGATTTGATTGTTTCACCTGAATCTTTCAAGAAAATCAGTCGAAGTAAATTTTGTTTCAAATGCATGTCTTTTTTTCGCGCACATGAATGGATCAATTTGCATGTTTGTTTATTGTCATCATCATGTCAAAAATGCAATTCAAATGCAACTGCATGTTTAGATGATTCTAATTTTAAAGTCACCTGTTCTAATTGCAACATCATTTTTTATAACAAAAAAGGTTTTGAGAATCATTTGTTTCAAAGGATATTTCGCCCACGAAAAAAGGGATTTGGGAAAGCCACAACATGTCAGAAGAGGTTTTTTTGTCATACTTGTTATAAAACTGTACAGCGCTTTAGATTTGTTAAAAATGGTAAAGTGAAAGAACATTGTTGCTCAAAAGCATATTGTCATCATTGTGATAAATATCTTGATAAAACACATCAGTGTTGCATGAAACCGATACGCGCTAATCTTTCAACGTACCTGACGTTATTTTTCTTTGATTTTGAAACAAAAAGAGATTGTGACGGGTACATAATACCTTTTTATGCAATCGTGCAGAAAGTATGTCATAAATGCGATTATGAGGAATTTGTTAAAAATTTTGATTCTTTTCTACCCCATTCTGACGATCATTCTTGCGATATTTCGATCGATCCTGTCGAATGTTGTGGATATAGACAATATGTTTTTGAGGAACGTGATAATTTAAGCGTGGTAGAGCAAATAGTAGAAATGATGTTTAAAAACTCAAATAGCGTATGGGTTGCGCATAATGGTGGGCGTTTTGACACCGTGTTTTTACTAAAATATATTTTATGCAAAAAGAACATTCAGCCAAGCATGAGTTTAAACGGTAATATGATTATCTCATTAACAATTACGGAAATTCAACTCACAATCCTTGACAGTTTTTTATTCTTAAGCATGCGACTATCTCAATTTCCAAAGGCTTTAGGTATTTCAAACATGTGTAAAGGCTATCACCTGTATTTATTCACTGATTTAAATTATGTTGGCGCGATGATTTCTAAAGACTATTTTGATTTGCCTGAAGATGAAAAAGAATTAGAAAAATTTAACACGTGGTACGATGAACAATGCATGAAACAGTATGTCTTTCGAGACGCGATCTATTACTATTGTCGCATGGACGTAGATATATTGAGACGTGGTTGCTTAATTTTTTCGTGTCTTATCCATCAAATTACATCTATAAAACCTTTTTATGACCGTCATGCACCTACAATTGCTTCATTAGCATTAAAAATTTACCGTGCTAATTTTTTAACACCAAATACTATTGGACAATTACCAGCTAGGGGGTATAGAGGTAATGTGAATCAGAGTCTTATAGCACTTTGCTTGTTGGAGGAGATTGAAAATGAATTAAAACCATATGTGCTTGAATCACGCTTATCCAAATATGGTGAACGTAAGATTCTAAATCGTTATGTTGATGGATTTTGTGCACACACAAACACGGTGTATCAATTTTTCGGGTGCTTTTATCACGGGTGTAACAGATGTTTTGACGAATGCGCGTATAATGATGTTTTAAATGAGACTTTTTATTATTTACGCGCGCGTAGCATGCGATTTGTTGAAACCCTGAAAGATAACGGGTATAGTGTAGAGTATTGATGTGGGAATGTGATTTTATCAAAAAAAGCGGGATGAATAGAAAACAAATAGATGAAAAAAAAAGTAGTTTTTTTGAAAAGCTACCCCTTGAATCACGCGATGCGCTTTTTGGTGGGCGTACATCACCTGCCTGTTTAAGTTGGTCGTCGAGTAATGATGAAAGCAAAGCTTACTATATTGATTTTATTTCTTTGTATCCGTATGTTTAGAAGAAATATTATTATCCCGTCTTGCATCCAGTCATATACGTAGATGAAGAATGTGCTACGATCGATTTAAATTCAGTTTTTGGTTTAATTAAATGTTGTGTATTACCACCCCAAAATTTACTCTTCCCTGTATTACCATCGCATACTAATGGTAAATTAATATTCACTTTGTGTCATGCATGCGCGCGTGATCAACTATACGAGTGTACGCATTGTGAAAACGATAGGTTTATATATGGTACATGGACGAGCATGGAGATTCAAAAGGCATTCGCATGCGATTACAAAATAATTAAAGTATACGAAATATATCATTATAAAACAACCGATAAGATTTTTTCGAATTATGTAAATATGTTTATGAAAATTAAGCAGGAGAGCTCTGGACCTCCCGATTTGTGTTTTGATGAGAATAAAATGAGAAAGTATATAGATGATTATAAGGAACATGAAGGGATATAATTAGATCGTGAGAAAATCGAGTATAATCTGGGTAAACGTACGGTCATGAAAGCTTTATTGAATTCATTATGGGGAAAATTAGCACAAAACGAAGCAAATACAGTTGTATCATTTATTGATAATTTGTACGATCTTCAGGTATTAGCTAATGATAAGAGTAGCGTGATCACCTCATTAAATTTTGTAGATGAAAACGTTGTTAGAACAACGCATAGAAAATTAATGCCACCACCTTTGAAAAACCGTAATGTAGTCATAGCCTCATTTGTTACATCATATGCACGATTAGAATTGTACGAGTTATTATCGCATCTTAAAGATCGTGTATTATATTACGATACAGATTCAGTTATATATAAATGCTAAAATGAAAATGATGATGTAATAGAAACAGGTGAATATTTAGGTGAACTAACTGACGAATTGAATTCAAAACGTAAACCGGGTACTGGTATGAAATGGATAACAAATTTTTGCTCGACCGGTCCGAAATCTTATTCAGATAATACTAACGAATATTGTTTGCTTGATGGTGATGGTAATGAAAAAATACAATGCGATAAGGTTGTTCATTGCAAAGGTTTCACATTGAAAGGGGAGGGGCGGTTGAAAATTAATTTCGATTCAATGAAAAGTTGTTTAGAGAATTCTGAACGTGTTATCACTGTTACATACAAGAAAAAGATTGCACGCACTGATCAACAAAACATAATTTTTAAAGACGAAATAAAATCATTTCAATTTACGATTGATAAACGTGTCATTAGACCTGATTTCACAACGCTGCCCTACGACTATATTTCCAATTAATTTTTTTAGATTAAAGAGATGAAAAGCTGTACATTGAAATTTTTTATCCATTTATGATGCTCATATGCGGGCCGAGTCAAAGCGGGAAAACTCATTTCATCAAAGAATTAATCAAGTATAATGATTATGTGATTAAACCACCCGTTGACAAAGTTGTGTTTATTTATACGGCAGATCAAGATAGTTACGGTGAGATCATTGATTACATTGAAAATAGTAAAGATTTTTCATCTTTGAAATCTGTGCAATTGATCGATTGTAAAAAAGGCATACCGAGTCTTGAGAAAATTTTAAAAGAAAAGAAAAAACGAAGCGATGAAAAAATACTACTTGTTATGGATGATTTGATGGTTACATCGTTAAAAACTAAATCGAATCGTGAGAATTTAAATAATCTAGTAAGTAGAGATGCCCATCATAATAATATGTCCGTTATATTCGTGAGTCAGAATATGCAGTATGGAAATGGGAATTTAAGAAATACACGAGTCAACTCTCAATACGGAATATTTTTCGACAACAAAATGGATTATCGAAATCTACAGACAGTTACACAAAATCAAAGAATACCTGTGGATGCATTGGAGCAAATAAGACAAGATATTACCTGCAAAAGACTAGGATATCTCATATTTGATGCTCATCCAAGAAGTTATGACAATGCAAGAATAAGAACGGGGGCTTTCCCATACGATGACACTATAATATAAGACATAGAAAAAAAACAGTGATATGTAAAAAAAAATAATTTATTTTTCATTAAATCTATGTAATTACAACAAATTTGTTTAGATTTTTTACATTTATTTTTGTAAATTTGTTCTAAAATATTACCCCATATATTTATGATGGAGACGAAAAGCGAATATTCGTTTTTTAGTAATTCATCATGGTTTTTAACGTGTTTTACAATGCGCAAATACGACGTAGAATAAACCATATCGTGCAGAAATAGCGCACACCATATCCCACACGTTTTTGATATCATACTTTGTCTTTGTATATTGGAAAAATTTATCCATTTACATTTTAAACTTATTTCTACAAATGCTTTCCAATAATCACGTCTGTAAAATGATGGTGTTTTAGCATAACTATCGAAATAAATGACTTGTGATGAATTTTTCCAAAACGCAACCCAATGTTCGCCATCTTCACCATTTTCATCAGTATTCCATATCCAGCAGCAACGCGTGCGTTTTGTTACACTTCCCGGTATAAAATCGGCGGGAAATGCACCAAGATAATACCTGCTAATTACTGGATCATTCTTAAGAATTTTATCAAGTTCGTCGGTATTTGTGAATCGATTTATAAAACATGACAATTTCATTATTATAGATATTCAAGATAACGTTCAAATCTGGGACGCAATCTTTTTCTCATCGGTATCCTTCTTCTTTGAGAGGGAGGGGAGCTACTTCGAGCTCTTCGCGACAATGATGTCGCTGCAAGAGGTGATGGCGGGGAGGGTATTGGTATTCTTGACTTTTTTTGACGTAATAAACTTTTGTTTGGCAAAATTTCTTTATAAGTTTTTTTAATTTGAGGATCTTTTATATATGAAATGGGTAAATTACGAGCTCTAAAATGTTTTAATAATGTGTTTAATTCATTTGAGCTTAAGTTTTTTTTCTTTCTTAGTATGCGAGAGATCTTCTATAACCTCTGTTGTATTAATACGGAATCTTTGACCGTTCACTACAAACCCGTCATCATCTTTAACTATATTATCTCTAAACCATCTTTTTAATTTTTTTTCATTTTCTTCCACTCTACCCCTTCTAACTGCAACATTTTCAATTTCGTTATCTTTTTTAGCTAAATAATTTTCTTTTTTATTAAGAAAATCAATTCTCGCACTCCCCAACAATTGTTGCGGTAATTTTGTATTATGTAAACGATTATAACTTTCTAACACACTATGTGTTTCACTTGGTTTTGATATTTTATCTAATATAGCCTTTTCCTTTTCTCTTTTGGTTAATAAACTCACTAGATTATCAAGTTTATTCGCATTAATTAATTGTAGCTTTTCTACGCTTGTCGCCATCGTCAATTACTTCACCCGTCGAAAATCATACGCTTTTTTATACACGTTATTTTTTCTCATTTTTACGATCTTCATTAATTGCTTGTTGCAAAGCTCTTAAAGCTCTTTTATACAAATAGTGCAAATAATGATATTTTACTAAAATCATTTTTCTATCCTGATGATTCATTTTATTATTTAATAAATACTTAATAAGCAGTCTATTCGTATATTCAACTTTGATGTTAATTTTTTTACTATAAGTCATTTCGGTTAATCTCATTAATTTTTTTTTCAATAGTTTTACTGTAATGTTTCCCTCTATCGTTTAAATTATATGACAAGTGTTTTTTCAAAGATGGAATAAATTGACTGTCTCTTTTTTTCTTTTCAATTTCTTTAATTTTATTATATTCTATTAATTGTTTTAAAATATTTCTAATTACTCTATCATCATTATCACCCGCATGATCGTCATCATCAGCACCATCATTATCATCATCATCATCATCATCATTATCATACTCGCTTGTATCGGAAACCGAATATTCGCTACAGGTTGTTTCATATTCGCTATGTAGTTGTTCATTATTATTATTATTCTCATTAAAATAGTCATTTTTATTATCATAAACTTCATTCTCATAGTTTCTTATGCTTTTCTCACATATCTTTTCCTTATTGTTTTCAAAATCATGTCTAATATTATTTGTAATTCCATTATTATAGCTATTTTCACCATCCTGAAAAATTTCATCATTTTCACTCTCATCTCCATCTTCACGCATTACGCGCAATTACCGGATCGATCCGTACTATTAGTTTAGGTAAACCAAAATGAGAATCGATCGGTTTTTCATTTTAATTTAAACGTTTTTTTCACATTTCTTTTTCTTTTTTGATTTTTCACAATCCATGTTTACACTATTGTGACTATAAGCTTATATGGTTAATAATTTACGAACAGGTTACTTATATCCTGTTTTTAGTTGAGTTTTAAATTCACATATAATTATAATTCGTGAATCGGCTCCTAAAGCAGCGCTCAAATCCATTTCTAAGGACACATTACCCAAAGTGGTATTTTGCAACACTTGCACATACCCGTCTTTATTAGCATTCAAATCATTCACAATTAAGCCATAATCTGTTTGATATGCTGTATAGCTAAAAGGTTTTTCACAATAATATCGATTTAAACATTTCATGAAATTAATATATGCATCAGATTGATCGTTATAAATCGGGTGTATAATACCTTCATTTACGTTAACCTCGTATCTAGTGAAATTTGGTAATATGAATTTAAAGGGTGATAATGTATAAGTTCCATTAAAGCGTACTTGCGATTGAATACCTACAATTAATCGCGATGGTTTTGATCCGCTGAATATATTTTCAAATTTTATTTTCTGTGTACCGGCAGCTAGCGGGTGTGTTACAATGCGGTATTGATATGAAAAATATCCTGTTTCTTTATCTTCTTTTACCATCATATCATTTATGGCTGTTATTAATTGTTCATTTGGTTTATACATTAAACCCTGTATTTTAATATCTTTGATACCGAGATCGTTCCCGTTAAAAATAGCTGCGTTGGCATCAGCGTCAGCGCCACCACCCGCATACAAATATTTGCTTTTAGCAGCACGCGTAAGTTCAATCTTTAAATTATAATCCGATGGTACAAATCTATCACCACCATTTTCATTAAACACATTTGCATCAAAAATATCTTTACAGTGAAATGTTGCCCCATCATTTGTTAATGCTAACCTTCGAGGCAATGCGGGATTATTTGCAGCACCATACAAATCAGCATTTCCTGGTGTATCATGTATTGCACCAGTAATAAGATCTAAGGGTTTGTACTGTGATTCTACCTCTGTTAATATATGTCTAACATAACCGAGCAGATTCTCATGATTTGTAGTGGTATTTACTAAATCGTTGTTCATGTATATATTTTTAATATTAAAAATAGTGCGTGCAGGTAAAGCTCGAAAACCAACCACCGTATAATTAGCGGGATGCGCGTTGGGGTTAGCTAGCGTGACAGTCTCAATTTTCATACGAATCTCCATATCACTTGTTTTAATAAGACCGTATTCCTTTTTGGAGTGAATAAAACTATAACTAGTTGCCAACGCATTATCATTTGGTGTACCATTCAAAACAATTGGTCGCGAATCAACAAAGGTGACATTAAAAGGATAACTTTTAAATAAAGTTACGATTGGGTCACTGATAAGCTGATTGTGTTTTTCAACAAGTTCTTGCTTTTCTTGCGCAGCAGTTGACTCAACATTAGGAGGCATGTTGTTCTTCACCGATACACAATTTATTACAAAATAAAATATCTTACAATTCTTTTTACTTTTATATTAATGTTGTTTTTCAAACCTTAATTTTTAATATCTGTCCCGTGGTATTAAGGAGTTGCGGTACTAACATCCCCAATGCCAGTCCCGCACCTAATGCACCTCCTTTTTGTTTTTTACTTCTTGAAAATATTCTCTTTCTTTTTCTTCTTGTTCTACGATTAAAACTCCTTTTTCCCCATCTAATCATCTTTTACCTTCTAATATATTTTAATACGCTAGGGTCAACACTATTTTTCCTTTTTCTCTTACCGTTATCAATCAAATTATTATTATTATTTATACTTTTTGGAAATGGAAAACTATGATTTAAGTTTTGAGGTGGACCAATTTGATTTCTACTTTTTTCAAATATATCTTGAGAGTGTTGTATATTCACCAATTGTGTGTTTTTATACTTTCTTAAAGGTATTACACCCTTCCATATTTTTTTATAATAATCAATGTCTTTACTTGTGTAACTCATTCTCTATATTCTAACCTTAATATTATAGACATTTTCTCATCAGTTAATTTGTTGTTGCTATCATCGTACTCTAGCCAAAAATGAACCATTTTTTCTATTTCACTCTTATTATTAATCAAAAATAAGGGTAGAAAATTTGTATTCGTAACTATTTCCTATGTTTTTTTTCATCGACATGCAGTAGTAAATTTTTTTGAAATAATATGAATTGTTCTGCTGTATTATCTGTAGACAATTGCGTGTTGCTAATGTTTTTAATTGTACCGCCATTCACATTTATTTCTTGATCTTTTGTTTGTAGTTTACTTATATCTAATTTTCTTACGTAAAATATTTTAAACGAACCTTTTATTTTTTCACATTTTATATCTGCAATTTTCCAATATATTTTACGCGTGGTTATTTTATTAGATTTATATATGGAAAAAGGATAGGCTACATCGTATTCCTGCAACGATAATCGTCCATGATCAGACAAAAATTGTATATCAATCATGCAATCAATCCGTACAACACCGGATTCAAAATTAATGAACTCGTCTCTTGAATTACATAGCGTTATATGAAGGTCGCAAATTAATGATTTAATTAATTTCCTTTTAATACCTGCTGGCGGTTCAAAATCAAATGTTTCACCACTACCTTGACCCTTTATTTGTAAAGGCACAATCGCTAATAAATTTGCTTTTGTATCGCCAACACTCATTTTCATCACCTGATCGCAATATATGAAAATATTATTGACACCGTCTGAAATATCGGGTAAATAATCACCAACGATATATTTCGTCGCATCATCTATATCAATCAGTGTTAAATAAGAATTTGTATTCCGTGAAACCTTAAGTTTTTTCTTCTCGTCAAAACCTAACATAAATTTTAATTTTTTTGAAAGATTTAATTCTACATCGGCTTTCCCGCCATAATCAACATTATGATATACGTTTAATGCACGACCATTCCATGCAGTAGAACCTGACGATGTTTTATTTTGCTTAAAACATAGTTTTTTAGACTATGAAAATACACAATTATTTTGCCATAATCTGTTTGCTCAATTGAAATATCGTATTCATTCAAACATGAATTCATAAATGATAAATGTTCCATAGTATAGACACCATCAGGTATAACGAATTTCTTACTAGTAAATTGAAATTCACATTTATCGTATTGTCTAAAATTAGCATAATTAAGAACAAAATTAAAATAACATTCGTCGTCAATAATATTTTTCGTTGTTAAAGGGTACGATACGTTTAATACCGTGATATGATAATTGCGATTTTCGCAATTAATCGGTTCATCCAAACTCATAGTAAAGTCATTGATGTAATTTTTATCGCCTTTTTTGTTCATTGAATTGCTGATTATTTGTAAATTCATTTCTTTTTTCCCAATTCTTCACGATAAAATCGCCCTAACACTTCTTCGTTATTAATATCCTTCAATGCATATGTGGGAGGGTCTGTCATATACACTTTATCTATAATAAAAGTTTCACCGACCCATCTTTGTAAATTTGATTTCTCAAATGTGTTATTTTTTACTCTTGCAATTTGTACTTCGTCACCTTCTTTAAGCAAATGCTTAACAGGTTTGGTCTTATGCAAATAACTTTTTAATCTCTTCTCCAAACTAATTTCCTTTTTATTGATATATATATCTTTTGGTGATAATCCTTGTAGGGCACGGTGAGGTGCTTCGTTATATCTCTCAACAATTAAGGGTAAATAATCAGCATATTTATACCCGCCAATAACGCTTAATGTTCTCCTTATCATTAATTTTAATGTCTGTATAAATCTTTCGGCATGACTTGCTTTTATCTCGCGATTGTACGTGTGAAATACATTTACCCCATATTTTTGACTAATTTCACCGTGTATTTTTTTAAATTCTTTACCTTCGTCGCATTGGGGAGTTTTAGTTTCACGTTTACGGCATACCGCTAACCTCAAACGGCAAACTTCAAGTCGTATTTGCGAGACAACTG
>JAOBYK010332690.1:0-14500 GCA_025434845.1 Phenganax subtilis | reverse complement strand
CTCTATTGTATAGAACCACCATCAATTGTAATTGAGCCTCCACCAGAAATTCTATTGACTGTCGATGACAACCTGTTGGTGCGTTGTGAAGCTGTTGGGAAACAGCCACTGCTATATCAATGGTTTAAAGAACAACAACCATTGAAAGAAGAAACCAACAAAGAGCTATGCTTGAAAAGAGTCCAACCAACTAATGAAGGCTTGTATATCTGTCGAGTCGCAAACGTTCGAGGATATCAGTATTCTAGATGGATAAGAGTTGTTGTCGACAAAAGACAAATGGCTGAACCTATTGAGCCTGAAAAACCAATCATTGGTAATGTATTGTTTAACCTGGTGAATTATTTACTGGTCACGGAAAGGCTTGCAGAAAATTGGAAAAACGTTCACAAATTCAATGCAGACACCCACTTAATATGGATACCTTTCTAGACCAGTGGCGGACACTTGGGGGGGGGGCAGGGGGGGCTTGAGTCCCCCCCCAATAATTTCAAGAGCATGTACCAAGTAACAAAAATTACAGCCATTTAATGCGGTTGCCATATTCATTTTTGAATTCTGTTATATTATATTTACACTCAGATGGCACAGTATACGTATACATTGACGAAAACATATTTTGCCAAAACTTTCCGTTAGTATACTGCAGTATATATTTAAAATTTGGCCTCGCCCCCCCCAATATTTTGTGAAGTGTCCGCCACTGTTCTAGACACCTCTCTATTTCTGACACCTATATAATACTGACAATTCTCTAGTACGCCGTACGGAATCATCTCTAATGTAGACACCTCTCTAATGCGGCACTTTTCTAATTATGCGGAAATCCTTCTGGGCACTGGATAGTGAATTTTTCAACGTTCATAAAATCGGACAAAAAATGCCGAAACTTCCATTTTGGTCAACGATTTAAAGATTAAAGACTTTAATCCATCGATATCAGTTGCAATTCTATGTTATAACGATCAATGGGAAAGTTTACGAAGGTTACGAAAAATCACTATCCAGTGGATAGTGCTATCCACCTTTCGAACAACCGGCCCTTGATGCAGAATAGCCAGTTCCCTTCTTTGCGTATGCTGAATACCACTACCAGAATGTTTTTCAGACGTGTAATGGCAGAGCAAATAAATGCTTCCAAAGCATCATGGTAGTTGCATTCAGAAAACCAACAAAGGGGAATCGGATATCGTTTTTAATGTACACACTTTGTTAGATGTCCTGGCAATTCGTGTACCGTCAACACTGGGGTTATTTGGGACAATGGTGTAAATTGGGACAAATGTTTAGTGCCTTGCATTCCTTAACATTTGACACGTATACAGTTGATTTATTTTAAAATTTCCTTTTATACTGAGCCAATAAGCTTTTTTCTTTGTGCAGATGGGTATAATATTTGAATAGTAGTCTTTTATCTCAAGATATTTGTATTTTTAAGATTCTTTGGATTTGCTATTTTTTCAAGAGGTGAAAAAAATTGCCATGCTATAGCGCTTCCAAAATAGTGCAATGCATGAACATACCGAGTTTTGTTAAGGCCCGGTTTACACTGTCAAAGTTTCTGTGATCAAAGTAGGAATTTTGGATTGGTAAATCCTAAGTTTTGAAGCATTAGCTAAAAATATTTAAGGGAGCTAATACAGTGCTCAACACTGAACTACTTCACTCTGATATTTCTTACAAATTCTTCAGAACGTAGAATTTCCCTGAGAAAAATTCGTACTTTGATCTCAGAAACTTTGACAGTGTAAACCGGGCTTAAAGCACATATCTTCTACTAAGCTAGCATGTGTGGTTTAGAATTTTGCTGACAAGCATTTTCATGAGAAGGAAGTTGTTGACCTGAAGGTCAAAACTACCAGTATAAAGCCCGTTCTCCACTACGCGAATTTTTTCGAGCAAAAAATAAATGCAGCAACGTGATTCGCTAACAAAATAATTTGCCGCGAAAAAGTCGAAAACGAGCCAATCACGTTGCCAGATTTCTCCTTCGCGCGAACAAATTCGCGTAGTGGAGAACGGGCTTAATACGGACACCTTTTCAATACCGTAAATGCTCGTTTTAGCGCCGCGGTGCTTATTAAATTTTTCTGATTCTGAGTGCGGCGCTTAATCGGGAGCGGGGGTTAATCGGATGCGGCACTTATTAAATAATTTTAGACTAAAGGTTCACCCCAACAATTTTTGTTCCTCAAACACCTAGCGATTTAACAAAAACTGTTTGCATGATTTATAGTGTGAACTTTTTACCTGATATAATGTCAATTATTTGTGCGGTGGAGCCTATCAGGTTAGGCGCCGCACCCATAGTTGCAAAGGTGCGGTGCTAAATCGGGAGCGGCGCTTATTAAACTTTTCTCATCCTCAGTGCGGCGCTTAATCGGGAGCGGCGCTAAAACGAGCATTTACGGTATGACTATGTTGCTGATTCTGCGTTTTCAATGTCTGCAGGAGTTACGCAATGTATTGTACTTCTTGTTTTTACAGACTCTTCTCAATCAATATCCATATATCCACAATCAGTGACATTATCCTATGGTAGCTTGCTATCATTGTCATGTGATTGTGTTGGTGAAGCAAAGCCTAGTTACCAGTGGTTAAAAGATGAGGAAGAAATCCCGGGGGCAACTTTTCGTGATTTAGTAATATCTCCGGTATCACAGGATCATCAAGGAACTTATACATGCCGGGTTTTTAATAATGCAGGCACTGTCAATTCGCGTTCTGCTAATGTTCGAATTACTACTCAGAGAGGTACTGTACAAAAGCAATTTAAGCACTGTTTTTGTTCATACTTTTGTTAAAAACTTGTACACTACCTTCAGCGATGTTCATGGATTGTTTCTTGTAAAACAACTTTTTCTCGCAATATATTAACTTTTCAAACTATTTGACATTTTACTTGCGAAGGCGTTGCTCAAGTGTTACGATGAGAGCATTGCGACGCGTCGGCGATGTATGTGAACATGCTTGAAGTGTTGTCGGCGTCCATCGGTGACGCAATCTGAGGAAACAAAATAGTTTATTTGCGATCTCGCAATGAGTTACCATCACTGACATATATACATCTGGACTGCTTGCTCCTATGCTTTTTGACTTGACGCTTGCGTGGTCAATCAAAAGTCACGAAGGCTGACGAATATGAGAGTATTGCGACATCGCTGGCTCTTCAATATAGTCATCAATACTGGTCAGCAGCCGATTTCATAAGCAAACACTCTCATACTTTCGGCCATCTTGGACCACACTTTTTGACGCCAAGCCAGCAGTCCAGATGTATATATGTCAATGGTTACCATGCTCAGCGACCTGCAAGAACTAAAGCCTGGTTCAGTATCAAATATCGAAATTATGCTGATAACAATGGATTTTACGCATTACTGATCACGGGCAATAGGTATCACCATGAATTGTAATACAGGAAAACCAAAATGATCGGCAAGTTGATCCCCGATCACTGCAATGATCTCCAACATATGAATATCTGGCTTAAAGACGTGCAGTCTGGTACCTTAAAAAGTCTGTGTTAGGCTTATTTAGTGCCAGTATCCATCCCACTTTAAAGCCCGTTCTCCACTACACGAATATTTTCGAGCGAAAAATAAATCCAGCAATGTGATTCGCTAGCAAAATAATTTGCCGCGAATAAGTCGAAAGCGAGCCAATCACGTCGCCAGACTTATTTTTCGCACGAACAAATTTGCGTAGTGGAAACGGGCCTTCAGCTCGCTTTCCAATACGCGAATTTGTTCGAACGAAAAATCTAGCAAAGTGATAGGTTCGCTTAAGAGTTTTTCTCGGAAAAATATTTTGGGAGCTGGTCAGTTTCCTAGATTTATTTTTCGCTCGAAAATATCTCGAACTCAGGCTGTAATGACTCTTCCAAACTTTTCAATTTTAGAGAGAAGATCTCCAATGAAGATTCCCGAGGAGCCACAGGAAGGTTGAATCAACAGAACATCTCTTAAAAGGCTGAATAAATGATTAAAAGAGGAACCAAAGTGTCAAACTCAACACGACACAACATTATACACATCATTTCATATGGAGTAGCTGTTTCTATTAGTTCCGTCTGACAAACTTTTCCCGCTTGAGACACGAAAACTTTTTCTACTTGAGGCACGAAAACTTTTTTCCACTTGAGACACGAAAACTGTTTCTTCTTGAGACACGAAAACTTTTTCCACTTGAGACACGAAAAACTTTTTTCCACTTGAGACACGAAAACTTTTTCTACTTGAGACATGAAAACTTTCTCTACTTAAGACACGAAAACTTTCTCTACTTGAGACACGAACACTTTCTCTACTTGAGGCACAAACACGAAACTTTGGTTTTCTAGTGTTTTTAATTGGTGTTTATACCTGCTTTACATGCAGTATTTTGTATATCCACTGCAAATATTACAATTGTTTTTTTTGTTATTATAGTGTGTGACAAGGTAGCCTTATTGATTGGCAACAAAGACTATGATCACAGTGATAAATTAGGACTGTTATATCATCCCACCAATGACGTTCGTGATATTGCAGGCGTGTTACAAAGTATTGGCTTTAAGGTATGTCGATAGCTCATGGATTTTTACGACGGTTGAAAGTTCATAGCCGTCAAACAAATGGTTTTATCCTGTAATGTTGGTTGGTTTACTTAAAAGTAGGAAGCTTACGATTTACGATGCGATGAACGCTAAAGTGCAGTCTCATTTTCAACCAAATTATGAACGCGACTGAGTTTGAGAACACAAATACAGGAGAACCCCGCTAACTCGAACTACAAGGGAAACGAAGAATTGCTCGAGTTACCACCAGGACGCGGGGTCGATGTCCAATTTCGTTTAGGTATATGTTAACATTCAAAAAGGCGTTGTTCTCTTACTATTGACCACCATTCTTGGGACTTTAAGGAATTGAAAAATTTATATTGCTCAAATTCACCAAAAAGTAATTAAAAAAATGGATCTATAGTTCCTTGGAGTGTTCCTTTTCAGTAGTCTTGTATGAGGTGAAAAAAATATAGAAGCCTATATGCGCTCAATTTGCTTTTTATCTGAACGGTTTTAAAATATTAAGGGTACAAAATATTGAGATTGTGAAATATTAAGAGTATAAAATATTCAGGGTATAAATTGACCACTTGCTTCGCTGCTCTGTGAGGCTTTCTGAAACCCACCTAGGACTTGAAAAACTATACTGCACCAGTCCTGGAATTGAATTAATTTTCATCTAGTCATAGGGATTAAGTAAAGAGCAGGCGTCCTCTCTTTGATGTGTAAAACGGTCTTGGAAAGAGTATAAAATAAGTTGGACACTACGCGCGTTAAGTTAAAGCAATAGGATGACGAGATATGACTTGAACAATATTCTATTATAGATAATTTCACTGGTGAACTTAAAACTGGGTGAGATGCGAGATGCGTTGAAATTATTTGCTAAACTTCTCGATTCTGGAGTCTACGCTGTATTTTATTTTGCTGGTCATGGTTTCGAAGCTGGAGGTAAGAGTTATTTGATGCCAGTGGATGCGGGAGACGATTATGATTGCAGCAAGAACTTGCCTGCGAATGATGTACTACAAATTATGGAAGAAAGAGAAGCCAAGCTCAAAGTTCTTTTACTGGATTGCTGCAGAACTACGTAAGGAAACGTTTGCATGTTTAATTTTTTGAAGTTTCGATTGTTATGAGTCGTCAGGAAAGCAAATGCTCAGATTTGTTCTGTACTTGTAAATTTCAAGACATACGGGCAATCCTGGGCAAGATATTAGTGGCTCACCTACAGCACCAACAAGTGTCGTATTAGAGGTGTATTTTTCTCTCCTGTCCCCATCGCGAGGCCAATGTTGAGACTTTTCAACCATTTGTATGCGGTACACATTGAATGAGGAATGAGGGGAAGTGCTTTGCATTGATAGTATCTTATTATTCATTGAATTGTACATGTGTGCCAAATAGTCTGATCAGGATTGTAGATTTTATTGACAAAGTATGGCCATTCCCATGGACCCGTACGGCGACAAATTTGCTCCAAAATAGGTAGCAAACAATACAACCAGTGGCAGACACGTTCGGGGGGAGGGAGGGCAGGAGGGCTTGAGCCTCCCCCAATAACTTCGAGAGAATGCACCAAATAACGAAAATTACGGCCATTTGATGAAGTTGCTATTTTAAAATTTGAATTCTGTTATTATATTTACGCTCAGATTACACATGTAAATTAACAAACACAAATTTTGCCACAATTTTCTGTTAGCATACCTAAGTGTTCAAAATTTGGCCTCAGGCCCCCCCAATATTTTGTGAAGTGGCCGCCACTGAATATAACTATCAAAAACAAGGAAGGGTACGGGTGTTTGAAATGACCGAGATTTTCCATAGTGGCCGTGGCTAGTTTCGCCTTTCGGAAATTTTTAACGAGTTGTTTTGGCGTTAAACATTTAAGATTGTGAAACACGAAATCATGCACGAAGCTGCATGTCTTTCATTATACAGTAGCTTGTGCCCAGACTGTGGTACCGGCTTGTCTCCCTGGTGAACTTGTTAAGAAAGACTTTTTCTTTACACAGTTTTCACCAGCATATGCAGCTCAAATTTATTTGTAAATTGACATCTTTTTTAATGAATCAATTCTTTGCCATTTTAGTCCTGCAGGAAGTCAAAGCTCTCTTGATTTTCGAGATCCTATTTTATCTGGCGGCCTAAATGCCGTGCAAGAGAACGTTGTTATAGCTTTTGGATGGTAGGTAATTTTTACTTTTCCAACCTTGAGATTTGGCTGCAAGAGTGACAGGTAGTTGTTGAAAATCAGTCGCTGTAAATCTTGCAAACAGTTTAACGAAATTGAATCATCAAGTTTAGACCAGGTTTGCAACAGAAGAGTGTTTAAGTCTGGGTAGGTAGGCAGGTATAGATAGAGTAAAGGAAGACGTAGGTGAAAAGATGGGACATGGAGAAGTATGATGTGGAAAAGAGGGAGTAGAAAAGTCGGAGATTGAAAGGTAAGAGATTGGAGGTAAAAAGTTAAAAGAGGGAAAGGTAAAAAGCAAGAGAGTAGGAGGTAATAAGTTCAAGGTAACAAGCTTAATAAGATAAGTAAGAGTAAGAAAGGCAGGATAGTAGGAGGTAGCAAAATACAAGACAGGTGTAGGTAGAAAGGCAGGAGATAGCAAAGTATGAGTTACGAAGGGAGGAGGTAGAAAGATAGTAGATAGAGTTACGAAGGGTAGGAGGTAGGAAAATAAGATGCAAGGTAGGTTGGGAGGAAGAACATGAAAAGGCGGGAAGTGGGAGTAAGGCTGCAGCGAGGTAAGACGGTGAGTGGTAAAGAGGTAGGGAAGTTGGGAGGTAACAAGATGGGGAAGTAGTAAGGTGTATACACCAACACTGAGATCAGAGTGTGGGGAAATAAGGTGGAGGTAGAAAGTAGGAGAAAGGAATGCAAGAAAGTGGAGAGGTTAGGAGGTGGGAAAGTAGAAAAATGAAAAGGTAGGAGATAAGGTGGGAAATAAGAAGATAGGAAGGTTTGGAGATAGAGGGTAAGACTGTAGAGTAAGAAAGTGGGAGGTAGAAAGGTAATGTGCTAAGAAGGTACGGAAGTGAGAAAGTGGAAGGTGGAAGGGATGAGAAGATGAATGGATAAGAAAGTGGGAGATAAGAATGTTGGAGGTACGAAGGTGTGAGTTAATATGATGAAAAAGTAGGAGATAAGATGGTAGGATGTAAGTGGTGGTGGTAGGGTGGGAAGGTGGCTACGAGGTAGGTAGGAGTTAGGAGGTTCGAAAGTGATACAAACTCGATAAAAATGTAGGAAAATAAATTATAAAGAGTTAGGAGGCAAGAACGTGCATGTTACGAATATAGGAGGTCAGAACTTAGGAAGTGGAAATGTAGTAGGAGGTGAGAAGCTAGGTAAGGAGGTACAGAGTCGGCAGATAAGAAGCAAAACGATACAATGTAAGGATGCTAAAGCCGGTAAGGTACATTATAAGAAAGTAGATAGCTATGTAGAAGGTTCGTGAAAGTTAGGTAGGCAGGAGTATGTCGTATCGTTTGGCATCCTAAGGTATATCATTATTTTGCGAGCATCAGTGTAAATCCAATGCTTTGATACAATGTGAACTTACTGTATGCAAAGACACTGGTTGAAATTTAGTTGTTATGTTGTTGTTTTCAAGTTCTTCTCAAGGTCGTGTATTTGAACATCGTTTGAGAAGAAATGGTTACTTTGCTATGCATCTGTTGGAACATCTTGGTGATAACGAGAAAAATATTGAACAAGTGCTACTGGAAGTCGCTAAAGGTGCGCATATTCATGTCAGAAAATATTCTCTCTTCTTTACAGAATTGTGTCTATAAGCTTTCGTCAAATTTCGTTCAATATTTTGTGAGACGTAACTCAACCAACCGACCGTCGCGTTTCATTCTTTCGCCGTTTCTTTTTTGTGAAGAGCAGTAAAACTCCTGTTCACTTGTTATCTTTTACGTATCAGCTATCTCATTGAAACATTTCATTGAAGCTTTTTAAGAAAAAGGAGAAACCATGCGAGCTTTGAATAAGAGATTTTTCACATTTTAGCTCGAAAGTATTTTGATTTTCCCGCCAAAGCAAAACCTGTCTTTCGTATGACACTTAGTCGATTTCTGTCGTTTTCTATCCTTTAAAACGTGTATAATCTTTTTTCTCCTTTAGGCGTACGAAAAGAACAAGTATATGATATGTTTACGGGTCGTATTCAAACGGTGTACCGTCATAGCAGCTTGGCTGAAAATTGGTGCTTGTGTGATGAAGTCATAGCTGATGAGGAACGCTCGCCACAGGCACTTCAGTGGCAACGAGGACACGGTAACCCTACTCCAAGCGTCTCATCACAGAGCATATTAGAAAATAACTCAGGGCTTTAAATAGAGAGTTTGGGAATGCGACGGCAGAAGACGACGGCAACGTATTCATGAATTAAGTTTGCATGCTTATTCACAATTGACAAGAGCACACGTTGTGAATACGTTGCCGTTTTCACGACAACGTCCTTCGAGGTGAATCACCGTTGTTTCGAAAACGTCAATAACTAATCGCTCTAGGCCCTTGCGCAGTCGTAGACGTTCCGTCGTCTTTTGCCGTCGCGTTGCTAAACTCTCTAAATAAGACTACTAGTGCGAGAACAAGTACGAACCTTTATGAGAACTTGTTCTTGCCAAGCGGCAAACAAATCCAGCAACGCAATTGGCCCGTAAAGGAATTCGCCACAAAATGGTCGAAGGCCATCCAATCACGTTGAGCTTACGTCGTTTTAAGTTCAACAGTTGAAGAGCGACTTGATACTTTCTCTTTTCTCTGCAAACTTTCATTTCAAAATTCTTCTTTGTTTTCGTTCTACTAAATTTCAATGCGATAATAATTCTCCACGTTTACAGAATTGCCACCAAGCCCTGTAAAGATTTACGAGCGAGATGACGTCACTGTCACATTACGATTTGATGCAGAATTTTCGAACGTCATGGTGATTCGTGCTCTCATTGATACTGAAGACGATGACGTCATTTTTGAGCCCTTGCAATTTGTACTTCCAGAAAACAAGGTGAAATAGGTTTTATAGTTAGAACATAGAAATAATAGAAACACGGTCTGGAAACTCGCCATAATAGGGCAAATTTACAAAGTCCTGCAATGAGCTCTGATAAAACTCTTTGGTGGCCTGAGGGTCCAAACCTCTTCTCCAAAGATGATGCTTAATTTTGCAGGCAATTTCAGACAAGTATGAGTGTGATAGTTTTTGAAGTGTTGTCAATGGTGTAATTTATCTCGCAAAGTCGTCGCGACACTAGTTGCGAGAGGCCATTCAATGGCAATGCACCCCAACGCATTATAGCTATTTTTATGGGCAATCTTTTATTCTGTCTAACGACAGACGATTTACTGATCAATGGTTACTGACCATTGGTAAAAGGCTGAATCGAGTATGATGGTTTTTCAGACGTTAAATGGCAGTTTTGTGGAAGAAATGAGTCAATGTGATGAATTTATGCCAGAGAAATATAGCGAAGAAGAAAAAATGATTAAAATATCAGATCTTCAACGACTCAAGGTAATGCAAATTTCGTTTTCAAAATTAAGCATCGTTCTCGAGACAATGATGTTTGTTGATGTTCTAAGCTGTGTCAGGTTAATATGAAATGTCTGAGCATAATACAGTAATAGATAACTGAAACAATGCACATCCTCGAAGGGCAAGCGTGAACTAGGCATCAAAATATTTGAGAGGTTCAGATCTGAATTTCACTACCGCAACCACTGCCTTTTGCTTTCTAAGCTCATGTTTGATTGGCTTATTTGGCTAACAATTAGATAAGATGCATCTTATCGGTTAGTTTTGGCAAATGGTAGTGATATTGGTAATGGAAGTCAAATCTGAACCTCTCTATTTAGTGATTCACCGATATCCACATCATTGTATCGGTATCGGCACTAAAATAAAAATATCGTTATCCGTAATTTTTTGGCCGATATCACCGATATCTGTGCAAGTGTCATAATGCCATATAAAAAATGTCTTTAGCCTGGATTATTCGATTTTTAAATTTAATATACTACAGTCGCCGCCGCTTATATGCAAGTTGCTTATATGCAAAAGTTGTTTATATGCAACATTTCAGAAATCCAAAACCAAACCTTAAGAAAAACCGTTCTTTTAATCCGGTTTTAATCCGACTGTACTAGACTTGTAGTTAAGCTGGTTTTCGACTAGGCGGAATTTTCCGTGCGGAAAGTAAATCTACCAAACTGATTGGCTAGCAATAGATTTCGCTGAAAAGCGAACCAATCACGTTACTAGAATTATTTTGCGCACGAAAATTTCCGCCCAGTGAAAAACCAGCTTTACAGTTCAACAGTTACTAGCGTTGAATTTTTAGAAAATCGGTATCGGCCAATATCGACCTCTTAATTATCAGTCATCAGAATATCGGAAAATTTCCATATCGGTGCATCACTAAAAATATTTCGTTCATTTAACCTGGATACAACTCGCTGTAGTTTCCTGATGAGTCCGGATCTCGTTTGGTAGAGCGGGGTCCAGAACGTTGAATACGATCAATATTTTCGTCTTTTCAGGGTCCACTAACGCTTAAGCTTCGAGTGAGCTACATCACTGGCAACGACAGACAATTGGATGAAATAGTTGAATACAGATTTAAAGAGAGACCGCTCTATGCTAGACTCGTGCAAAATATGGACCGAAACGTGTAAAGCTTGATCTGTACAGTTAGTGTGTGCTAATATCAAAGTCAGGGATAGTATATATTGTAATGTATCTCTATCATGGAAAAATTGTATTTCATGGGTTGATATAGGGTGGCAAAGTTTTAGAAAACAGGTTTAGAGGTGTGAATTACATAGGGCATTCTTTTGTTTTTTTGCCTCCAATATCCCGTTTGCCTAAACCGTAAGTTCCAGAGGTTCATACAAACACTTGCGTGTTGACTTTCAAAGTCTCCTGCTTTATTGAACATTCTCGCGAACTCGTAAAAATGTGGGTGCATGCATGTAATAGAATTTACGCAAGACAACATATTCGAAATCTGATAGTATTGCGTTTTAAAACAATCTGTTTAAAAATATTTAAAATATATGCTACAATACACTAGAGCCAAATCTCGCCCTCAAAAGTTCGAAGACTCAACTGAAAATGTACAACCTTCGCGTTACTTTCGTTGATGAGGCACTAAAGAAAAAAAGAATAACAATTTTCAAATACCTGACAACAGAAAATATTGCATGTGTTAGTCATTGGTTTAAAGATCCGTACAGGCAAGCGATTTTGCTGCGAATTTTCTCCTCTTAGCGTTTGTGATTGAGTAAGTTGACTGACGAAAGCGTTTGCAAGATTATATGAACTATCATATCCTTCACGAGGAGAGAAATGGCAGCAAATATCACCCGTGTGAACTAGTCTCAAGCCTGGTCGTCAAAATCGCAGACGATTGGCGGCGACCTACAAGAATTTTGCCAATCGTAAATAATATTCTTTGACGATCAACAACAATAGTTAAAAATATCACCAGCCATCCGCGACATACGGGAACCAGGCTTTAATGCTGGTTTTTATTTGGTCGCTTCTTGCTGGCTGCCTTTATTTGTCGCTGGCAGTTTTTCGAAACTTTTTACAGCAACAACTGAAAACAGCTAGCGACCAAGTAGAAACCAGCGGTAAAACCTGGTTCTTTTAAGACGGTCTTACCAACAGCTTTAAATAAATAGAAACCAGCCTTTTATAAAATCATGACCAAAAAAGTCTGTTATATCTTTTTGCCCATAGTATGGTGGAAATTGGGGTACGTACGGCGAAGACAGAGTCATTGGAGATATGTTTTAAAGACTCGATTTGAAAGTCTTTGTTCTATCCTCTTGTTAAATTTTTTCCCACCTTCGGTGTCCTACTAAAGATATAGTTTGGCGATTAGGTGCGCAATGAAGACATCATAACATAACATCGCAGGTTGTTTTACTGCTTTCAAATTTTCAAGTTTCGAACCATGTGTTTGTAAAAGAGACTATCTCTTAAATTTGTTTTACTTACAAAAGGGATGATCATAAGGGGGTCTAAAATTTCCTTGAGGTCCTCCGGGGTACATCATTCCAGGGAATCCTTGAGCAAACTGTGTCGGGTCTATGACACCCCCGGACATATCAGCTCTACGATAAGCTAGATTTGCTGGTAGTGTCTGTGTCCCATGAAGTGACGACGTATCCCTATGTGAGGGTCGTTTACTCTCGTCGTACTCCCCCCTGGGTCTTTCCTTTGGTTTCTCCACAGGCGGGGAAGTAGGTGGGTTAATCCTGGGGTTGGCACCCGGGTGACTTCGTGATTCCGATTTTGTCTCGTTCTTATGACCCTCGTCATCCCTGGAACGAGCTCGTTCAGAACGTTCGTCAACTCCGCTGCTCCGTGAAGGCTCACGTTTTGGGTCGAACCCACGAGGGTGCAACTGTCCCCCCGGAACCATAGGGTTTCCCATCACCATTCCAGGGGGGAGGTGAAAAGATGGGTGCATGATGAACGGTGGGTAGCCTAAAAAGAGAGAAAGATAGTTATATTGCTGACCTCAAAGATGTAACTGGATGACACCAAGAAGTTACCATTGCTGGACTATATAACTGATTTAGCATGTACAGTATAACCCAGGAAGTAGCGACTACCCTGAAAAATTTGGAAGGACGCGTGCTTTGAAGGACCAGACAAACTTTAAAGAACCAAAAATATCCTTTAAGGAAGGGAATATTACGTGGCTAAATGACGTGAGATAGGCAAAAATACACATGCAAGCACAAGCTGAACAAACATAGAGAGCAGCAATTTTTGTCTAATTTCGAGACTATTATCTTTCATCGACTGTGGTAAAACATCATGAGAAAACACTGGAGTGTGTGGGAAAAAATGACGGGAAGACGACCAACGACGTAGGTCGCGCCAAAAAACTGGCTCTAGAGGACTTGTCACGTTGTCTTCAACTTAACGTCGCGTTGAGAACGGCAATCCGCAGTGACTGCGTATACCGTATTTACCCTTTTAAGCACAACGACGTTCTACTTCAAACAATAGCGAATTCAAGCATGCGACGTTTTTGACAACGCGAACGGCATGAGAAACGTCAAAGGACTGGGTCAAGCACGGTGATTGGTGGAAAACGTCAAGTTTACTTCAGGTCTACGTCCGTGAGGTCAAAAACGCCGCCCGCTTAAACTCGCTATAATAAAACATTGCAATAGAAGCGACAAATATTCCGAAGCTAACTAAATAATTAGCACGGTGCTTATTAGGGGGCAGCGCTAAAAAGAGTACATACGGTAACGGAACGAAAACAAGGAGGAAGTGGAAAACCTTACTAAAAAAACGTCATTACTCTCACGACAAAAACCTTTACCTTGCATAGCCATGGCTTGTTCGTAACTGTTTGACAAAGCATGATTAGCAGGCAGGTTTGGGGTGGGCATAAAACCCACGTAACTCCCACTTGACGTTGGTGGTGATTTGCTTTCTGGATTTCTTGATCTAGGCGTCACGGTACTTTCACTACTTGTACTTTGTATGTTGGCGGGTGAATGTCGAGACTTTTCCTCTTTTAAGAAACTCTTTTCCTACAATGAAACGTGGAGTTGTATACTACACAGCTAATTGAACATTGTAGAACAGCATGCAGCTTAAAACAAGCCATATTTATCTCCAGAGTATCTCAACTTTATAGATTAATAAAGCCACTATTATTGCGATAAAAGGAGCTTAGAGTTGCGTCTTCGGTCACATAAAATGAACACGCTGCACTGCAATACCGAAAAAATTGATCAACGATTCTCTACGTTTATTATATTGAACCCGTGCGGTAATGGACAATATACACTTTAGACTAGTTTTTCATCTAGGCAAAGAAAGGGAAATTGCCGCGAAGAGCTTAAGAAAATTCGTAAAAACGCAAAGTTTGCTTGCGAAATGTTGTAAAATACAGCCCCGCTAA
>JAOBYK010332579.1:0-17956 GCA_025434845.1 Phenganax subtilis | reverse complement strand
GATTGATTGCGCCTCCTTGGCTTCCCGTGGGAGATTATTCCAAAGCTTTGCTCCGCTGTATCGGAAGCTTTTTTTCAAAAAGTCAAGTCTCGGTTTTGGGAGGACTAAATCAGTGTGACAATTTCTGAGGTCGTATTTATTTTGCATATATCCTGGAATATCAGCCTATCCAAGCACTTTTGACTCTATAGTTTTATTAATCGTGATCCAAGTAATGCATGTGTGGGTATTTCCATTTATTGGGGGAACTGAACTCTTAATAAAGAGTTCACTAATTTCTAGATAAGGCCAATTTCAACTTGACAAATCTGTTGGCTAGTGCACGTTAGCTGAGACAAGGATTTGAATTATTTGCATGAGGGGGTGCACGTTTGAAGTACGGCAGGTGTTGGCCTTTGGGTTTTATGCTGTTGCTCAAATGAATATCTTACGAGTGGTAAATTGCCTACAAAGTTTTCTTTTGAAGCGCACGAAACCAAATTGTGGTTGTCATGTGTGCATGGTGGAACTGTTTCACTTACATTTTTCATGCAGTGGTGTCATGGTAGTAAGGAGATCATGGTGGGTTGCATGGTCCTAATTAAAAACGTCACTTCATTTATATCAGATTCCCGTTTCGAAGGAATTCCGCCTAACCCATTCGCTAAAAGTAAGCATTCCATCGCTACCTACGCACTATACCCAAACCAGCTCTAACAAAAAACAAGAATTCCGGACTCCAGCTGAATCTTCCAGACCGGGATTACGAGAAACAATGACACCAGTGACTAGGACTCCGATTTCGGCAAGTGGCAATAAGTCAGTGTTCACAGCAGATGAAGAAGAGAAGTTGAAGAAATTAGTAGGCGAGCATGACTACAACATGTTCATGAAAGCCAGAGAGAAAGCTGCCAAAATGGTGGTAAGATTTTGAGCAAGAAAATTTTTAAACTTCGAAATTTCTAAACTTTTAAAGTGCACTAGTTCATACCTGCATCGCCAGTCAAGGCATCGACACAAAAACATCAGCTTGCGTGTGAATAGGCAAATAGGTAGACTAAACAATAGATACTGCTGTTTTCAACAAAATAACTGATTTGACATGGTATCATTGTCATGCGTTAAGTAGTATACTTGCGTGCCCTTTCGAATTTGTTTAATCTGCTACTTCAATTCAGTTACTTCAATTTACAGTATGTGTTCTTCGTTTATGCAAAGTGTTTAAATAGAATTATCCAAGTTTGTCGTTGTTGTGCATCCGCTTCTTTGTCATCACACATGATCACGTTTGTAGTAAAGCCACATTTTTTAAAACGTTTTCTTCTTTGTCATAGCCGAATCCCTTCGAGTACTAGCTGCTAAAACTCAACATGTCTGTCATTTGTTTTTTATCATAGGGAACAGTAGAGCCAACGAGCACCAGTTGCAACGTGCGGCGAATTGAGTTTGGTAACTACGATATAGATGCTTGGTACTCGTCTCCATATCCACAAGAGTATTTTCATCTTCCAAAAGTTTATATCTGTGAGTTCTGCCTAAAGTACATGAAGAGTTCAACCATTTGTAGAAGGCATATGGTAAGAACATTTTGTCATTAGCCAGAACTCTATAGGCTGAGGTTTTGTCTGGTCAAGGGGTGGTCTCAATGATTGCTTTCAAATGAAAATGGACTCTTAAGAAACATGTCAAGTGTTATTGCAATATACGTCGAAATGTATGAATTCATTGCAGGCCAAGTGTTCGTGGCGTTATCCACCTGGTGATGAAATTTATCGTAAGGGAAATATTTCATTTTTCGAGGTCGATGGGAAGAAAGAAAAGGTATACTGCAACTGCAGTCAAGTAGAATGTCATGAATTTTCTTGGTTTCGAAAAGTAAAGTGTTTTCAGTAATTCATCGTGCTGGTCGCAGAATAACGCTGCTGCTTTTTATCGTATTTGCAGAGTCATGCATTTAGAAAACAGTGATGCATATTTTATGCGAAAACTTCATCGTTGTGGCTGTTAAAGTTTCCAGAAATTTATGGTGTTTTTAAGTGATATTTCCCCGTTAACTATCGCGAACTTCGATTGTTTAGTAGCTATTAGGAATCCAGTTAAAACCAAAGACAAATTTCCATTTTATGGCGCTTGTTACCTCCCATATCAATTTAGATCAAAGATTTTAAATACATTTAGACTCTATTTTTGTGGTTTAAAGACAAGTGCCATCAGGACTGAAAAAACGACATTCCTGTGCGAATTCCAACCAATTTCAGCTTTGAGCAAATACAGCAGAATGAATAACTTTTAAATGTCGATTGTTTAATCAGTTTATAACTGTAAAAATAAAACGATAGCTTTATATTTTATTGTATTTTGCGCACGTTTAACGGTGCAAAACCATTTTTGGAACAAGTTTGGAGAGGTGTATGTACGAATTTCTTTTACCAAAGAAGAGCTCTGAAACAGTGTATTACAAGTTACATGTCTCAATGAAGTTCCGGGGTTTTTTTGTTTAGTTTAACCATTTGCAAATTATTTATAAATGAATCGGTATATTTTTATTGTGTTCTTTTTTGATATAGACCTACTGTCAAAATCTTTGCCTGCTAGCCAAGCTATTCTTGGATCATAAAACTCTTTACTACGATGTGGAACCTTTCTTGTTCTACATTTTGACGCAACGTGACAACACTGGGTGCCATTTGATAGGATATTTTTCAAAGGTAATAGGTTTAAGAGGTCGGTAACATTTCAAGCCCAATCACTTTACAATTCAATTAGTTTACTAGCATGACAGCTGTTCCTTCCACTCATTTCATTTACCAACAGCATGCTGTCACTTAGTTGTTAAAAATCCAATGATTGAATGTTATGCAGGAAAAGAAATCTCGTCTGAACTACAATGTTTCATGTATTTTATGCCTACCTCCATACATGCGCCGTGGTTTCGGAAAGATGTTGGTTGCTCTTAGTAAGTGTTTATATTAATATATATGTACTTATCATTTAGCTTTTCATTTCAATCCTCTCCATTTCACTATACACCGGTGCGAATTCTTCAAACTGAAGCAACATGTGATTGGCTTATTCAATTGACCACAACGAAAGAGATGCGGCATGTACATTTTACCAGAATGCATTGTGTGCATTAAACATTAATTGCTAAAGAGACATGTCAAGAAAACACCTAATGACGTGAAATTTCAAAACAACGAAGAAAATAATCTCCTGCCTAATGTCTGGCTTTTAGAAGACGTCAATTCTTGCCTCTTCAAACGATTTCTGACCGCAAAGCATTGTGGTAAAATGTACATCTGCCATCTCTTTCTATGAGGTCAATTGTGCCTTGCATGCGAAGATTTGATATGAGCAGCAGCTCAGTGGCGTTTTCTTGTTTACTATGAACTATTTACCCGAATTACTTGGCAAACGTTTTATAATATTAATTTTGATCTTATACAAATAAATGACAAAACAATCTTGACTTGAGAAAATAACGAAAATCTCGGCCTCCTATCACTATTAGTCATCAACATCCTATGTTCGAGCTCGTTCAATAATTATTTACCTAATACTATATTGCACAGTCTTGCAATAGAAGGGCCAACAACTTTACTAACTCACTCCAAATTTTCACGATTTTAGTATGTTGCGAAAAAAGTTGTTTAAAGCCTTTAAAACTCCTGTTAGAAAATGATTTCGCCTTGTTCTGTATCAGTCTTTTATATTTGTACATAATTTAGTTACGTTTGTGGTAAGCCATATAAACATAGTTAAAACAGGATTACAGTGTAGCTCAACTGCATGCATCTACAATTTTAGGCTATTTATTATCGCGTATCGAGGGGAAAACGGGTTCGCCTGAAAGACCTTTGTCAGATCTTGGTTTGATTAGCTACAGAAGTTATTGGACAGAAATTGTGCTTCGCTTTTTAAATGACAGTAAAGATGATGCCATCTCTGTGAAAGGTAGAGTACGTTTTGTAACCCATAGTATCGCTTTCATAAATCACAAAACTATATTATTAATCAGCTGAATACTCTAGAATACTAAGGTATATGGAATATGGCTGGCACTCAGAAACATGCAGCCATACTGGAACATGAATTGGGGTGTGTGATCGACCGTTGACATTAAACAACTCCGTTGTGTAATTCGTCGGGCATAAAAGCAAGCACAGACTGGCATTTTTGAATCACAGCCCAGAGTTTGTCATGCATCAAAAGTTGTTTCAGTAAAAAAGAAATCTCAGCGTAGAAACTCCATTTTGTTATAGTATTATAAGCTGTACTGAAACCTATGGATACATCTCAAGTTATTGTAACTTCATTTCTGTACTCTAAAGTCACTTCAGAAGCACGACGGTCCTACAGTAGTCGGATTTTCTACCTTCTCCTTCTTTCCAGAGATTAGTCAACTGACAGGAATCAACCCAGCTGATCTTATTGGCACTTTACAATATTTGGGAATGCTCAAATACTGGAAAGGAAGTCACATTATTTTGAAGCGTGGGGTAAAATAGATGCTTTTTGTTGTTGATAAGCTTTTGCAGAGAATCGAATCCCGAATCAAATCGTGGTTTTAATGACTTTAAGTAAGACGTAGATCACCGGAATAGCAACTCAGCAAACAGGGAATAGCTACATGGGTAAAACCACTGGGTAAAACTCGTAACGGCTACAGTTTTATCTCAGTTGGTTTTTCCACTAGACATAAGCATGCTGAAGCAAAGAAAAGAAATAGTTTTGGCTTACCCAAACTTGTCCGCTACCTTTTGTTTCATCCAGAACGAATTATCAGGTGAATGAAACGCAGTGTAGGCGAAAACACAGTGTAGTGGACGAGTTTGGGTAAGCCAAGACTATCGCAAAAACGTTTGAATCAGGGGCCAGCACCGCTGTTCACACGTTAAGAGTGCACTACAACCAGGCCTGGAGCTACAGGGGTCGGGCGGTTTAATACCCCCCAGGAGTTTCATGCTGGGGTTTCGTCGGGAAAGTTTCTGCATCAGTGGGGAGACAAAGTATTTTTCACGACAAGTAGACAGTATCGAGGATTAAACGAAATGGAAATTTCAGTAAACTAAAAATTACTCGGTTTCATCCGCATGCAGTCGGTACAGCTTCGTCAGTCAGTCGGCATTGTACGTTACCCGACTAACATTTTTAAGGACGGCCTTGACTTGAACAATGTCGCTAACCCTCCCGAGACATTAGCTGTGCCCAGTATATATGACCTCCTAAACTTTTGGAGGTCAGTCTCATTAGCTCTGATTTGCGGAAGGGCTATCATCCTTTATCGCTTTGAATTTTCGCACTATTTATGGCGAAAATTTGATTCAAATTAGTTTGACTTCATTTCTGCTGCATGCTTTTTCTTGCTTCTGTATTGGGAAAAGTGATTAAAGTCTAGCTATTCCGTGTTCTTATTTGCTGCTGCGGTGTTCCGTGTTTCACTTCAAGTCGTTTTAAAGCAACGACGCAACCATTTTTCCACAAGTTTAGTCAAAGAGAAACAGGGGCCGGTTGTTCGAAGAGCGTTTAGCTTAAACGGTGGATAAGTTCAAAATAGAAATCATATTTATGTATTCCTTGCATAACAAAATTGAAAGTTTTTTAACTGAATACAATAATTATATATTAACTTGTAGTTTGATAACGTAAGATTTGATTTGTAAGTTTTAGAAAATGTGTAGGAGTGTTTTTTTTATTCTGACTTATCCACCGTTTAAGCTCAACGGGGTACGAACAACCGCCCCTAGGTGTATATAATAACGCAATGGAGTCGAATTAAGAGTAGCACTAATGGCCTCCAGCGAATTTAATATATTAAACAATGTCACTATCATAAGTTCTTTGAATGTTTGCATGGTGATTAACTATTATAATATACAGTTCTGTGGAAACACCACGAAAATTTATTTATGCGAAGCTTTCGGGTCCGTAAGCCCGGACCGTCATCAGTGCAAATGCCACTATTATTATGCTAATTAATCAGTAAGTGTGTTTCATAGGATTTACTAAAAAACTACCTGGAAAAAGTGAAAAATCGTCCACCAGATTATGCCGTCATTGATCCCAACTGCCTAAAATGGACACCACACGATAAGAGGAAAGCAGGCGCCTAAGGATTAGCAACTTCTACGCAATTCTAAGACTCAACACCATCTAGGAAGTGGAGTAAAACTCAGCGAGAAAACAAGAAATTTCCTGTCTGTTAACTTCTGCGGATTTAAATTTATCGATATTGAGTTGAATTTACAGTAAAGCGCTACAAGTCTATTGTTCAGTTTGGGTTTCGGGTTCATAAATTCTCGAATATTTGTAGCTCAAGAGTCTGTTGCGCGATGTTTTATCGTGCAGACAAAATACGCAGTTCATGTCGGCTGCGAGTGCTGTTGCATGGACAAACGTAAAAGTAATAACTTGACCAATTTCGTAGACATCTCTTTTTACTGACTACGCATGACATTGCAAGACCGCGTCACAAACGTTTGAAATAAATTTACTGGAAGGTGCTCTTGAGAGAATTTTGAACTCGATGTCAAAGATTTCTGCATTAATATTTCCTTCTTGTTTTAGAATATAGTGTTAAGTGTTACTGGTCACTATTGTTAGCTGGTCATTTAATATAGTGTTACTGGTCACTATTGTAAGCGTTTTTGTTTACATATAAAAGCATCAAATCTTGCATTGTATTACTGATATTTTTAGTAGATCTTCACCGTAAGTTCTTTGTCAAAAAGTGTTACAAAATTCGATGCATGCTTTGTAGCAAACATAAAGGAATCCTCAAAATGCGTAAGCAATTATACACAGGCCCGATTGACGCCATCAAAGTTTCACTTAAGATATGCTTTGAACAAAGTGTGTGATCTTGTGAGAATTTTTCAGCGAAGTACTGTACTTGAACAAGGGAGGATTTCCTTTTCGACCGGTCAGGGTATTTGTGTACAAGTTTGCTTTCGATCAATCAAGAAGCAGAAAAAGAGTGTATGAAGGTTATCATATAATGCGAACTTTTCACATATGCCCACCTTATGACTACAAAATGTTATATTGCCTTGCTATAACTTTGCTTGCGATATTTTTATGGATGAAAAGTCTTGTTACCTTTTACTTGAAATCGTTCGGATAATGGCCAGATGTATTATGTCAAAAACTGCCACGATTACGTGCCAAAAATAGCAACAAATCCTTTTGGACAATACTTTTGAGCTGACTTTCCGTTTAACCGCCAAGGACACAGATATATTTTCTAAAAACAGCTACCATAAGCGCCATATCGTCGACTCTTGGACATAGCTTTTGTATTAGTTTACATTTGTCGGCGGACGCATATGACAGTATATATCCCGATTGTGACGTCTTCTCGTTTACGTTGATCAAGCAAACTAAACTATTTTGACGAAGAGAGACAGGAAACTGCAGGACTAAACTTTTAGAATGGTTTTTCAGTTCTCTCAGTCAAAACAAACCATGAATAACGTACGATTTGATTCACTGATTATACCCTTTGACTTAATGCAAAATTATAATTGCAAGCAATCAGGTATTTTAAAATTCCCAAATGCAGACAGCGTGTCTTTGGTCTTGGAAATTATTTACTAAACGATTGTATCTTTTAGGAGGCGAAAAAGCTGGCACATGTCGCCTCGTGTGCCTCAGTTTTATATTTAGATAGTTCTAATGACGTCAAGAGGTGTGAAGGTATATTAATAAATCAGACAGATGTTACAGACGGCTGCAATACAGCAATAATTTTTAGCGGGGCAAAATGTTGTCGGTTGTAAAATAATTCCAAAATTATCCTCAAATTACAGTTTTAATGCAATGTATATAGTGAGCACTCGATAAAATGCCACCTTTGAATACACGCAGCCCTCGAAAAACGACCAAGTTTTTCGTTCAAATATCAACGAACGCCACTTTTTTGCCGTTACGTCGTATTTTTCAAGTCCAATATTTTACGCATGTCACCGAAGTGTCGATACGCTAGAAATTCACTTAATCGGCACCACGTGTCGACACACCACAAAACATCCTCGACCACGCCTACAAATCTACAAACCGAAACGTTTTCAATGTCAACAGGATTTCCCACTTACATGTTTAACAAATCTCCTTTTGCTTCTCGTATAATACATTATTTTCCTTTTTTTTAAATTATGTTTGCCGTTGGAGTAAAACACACAATTCGGAAGAACGGTATTCAATGGAAAATGGTGAATTTTATGCAAAGCAATTGTTGATAATTGCATAAGTTCGCAATTGAGGGCGGAAACGTAACCGTTTTGGGGTGTGTCTATCGATCTAAATTTTTGGCATTTCGACCCACATATCGGTGACAAGCGTAATAAGAGGGATATTAGTTAATCACACGTTTTCTTATGATCAAGTATTTGGGTTTCAATTTTTAATTTGGTTTATTTTAATAAAAACTTAAAATAAACGCTTGAACGTTTGTATATTTCCCTGCTTGACAGATTACGCCCTCTTCACCAAACATGACACTTTGACATTGAAAATTGCACGCTTATAATAGCAAACGTGCATCTCCCAAGTGTAAACAAACATAAAAAGTTCGCAGTTACCGGTTGGTAGCAGGCTCGTGAACGGCGCGTTTATTCAAGCAGGTAAATACGATAATGCTAATTTTTTTTTTTTTAAATGCTGTTTAATATACTATCTACCTACCTCAAAACTTTACAGTACCTCTATCAAGGTCAGGAATTCAACATATTTAATAATTGTGCTAGCTAAAGTATCTTTGCATTATATTTTCAATGTGAAACAAGTCAATCAAGATGTCGCCTTTTTATTTTAAACCTTTGTTATATGATATGCAAAAAATATGTACAGTCATGTCCTTGATATGGACGCGATAATTCTAAACGCACATAGCGTCATTGTCAAAACATGCATGAAAAAAGCATCGTCCTTTATGTACAAAATTGTTTACGACAGTGTCATGAGTATCGTGAACCCCAGTTAAAAGGTTTCTGGAATAAGAGTAGTTTTTGGCATGGCAGAAATTTAAAATGGCGAGCTACTTGGCGGCGATATTTGATAAATCTGAGAATGCATCGACGTACTTTTTAATTCGAAGAACACACAGCACGATTCGCTTTTATCAGACTTGGAAAACACTCCATTGCTTAAGAAGCAGAAATGTACGCCTGATTTATTCGGTTAACGAAGCAATGATATTCGCCGTTTTGAAAATAATACTGACCAGACTCGTAACTACGCCGCCATGGCAAACCATGATTTCATAAACGTTTTTGCTGGGGGATTGCAAACAACATTAAAAACTCCTAGTTTAAGATCTCCCGCAAAATTATGCATTATTTTATTTGTGTTCACGTAAACTATTTTAAAAAAAGATTCTGGAAATTTTTATATTAAACATTTTTCTTTGCTTGTCTAGATGTTCAGATATTTCCGTTCCATATACCGTTTGCAATTTGCATCAAAAATGCAAAATGATTTATCACGAAATGGCACGTAATCACATGTTCGCCTGATAGGAATGACAATGCAGACAGCACAGAAAATCTGCATTCAAAGTTATCAAAAAATCAAACCTAAGAAAATTTCAAATTACACCAGGACAGTAACTTTGAAAACGAAAAACATTACTGTTGCAACGTCTCAACTTTATTTACGTCCTCATCGATGTTTTGTGCTTGGGATATAAAAATACACAGTGCCTCCAAGCACGGTTCAAGCGCATAAATACAAATTGTCACACAAGCATCCCGCTTGTCTGACCCACTCCTTCACCTTTTTGAATGTTTGTGCAACACGAATTTTGAGAAAATCAAGCGCGTCTTTTACATCATTACCTTCTGATAACGGAATTTGTACTATTTTGGACAGGTAGTTTACACCTTTATAAGGGATTTGGGTATGCGTACAAGTATAACCTAAGATATTTGTTGTCAAAAATCAGCAGGAGTACAGGACACCATCTTTAAAAGCAATTTTTTCTAAAAATTGGCAGGAAAAAACTTTATCGCTGCACTTGACACGTGCAGTTTTCAAAAACCCTTCATTTTTCAACTTAACATTGTTAGACTTTATAACTTTATCCATCAATAAAGTCATTTCAGTGCATACAGGATTTGAACCTCCCCGTTACAATATCGATATTTAACTGAAAAAAACTCCGTATCTTACATTCACGTTATAGGAGCTTGACTATGAACGCGTGCAAGCAGGATAACGGACTGTTACATGGGCGAGTTGTGCCGAATTCACTAGCTCAGTCGACTAATAGCTACAATTGATAATGATTGATTATACGAGAAACAAGTTGTCGATAGTAGCTTGCGGAGTTAGGCGAGACGGAAACTCCTATGTAATCATATTTTGTCAAGTTGACCGAGCAGAGCAGAACGAAAAATTTATTATTCACTAAACCGGCGTTTCATTCACGATTTGCATATACGTCTTATTCTTTAAAGCTCAGATACCGTAAGTAGTACATCAAATTCAACAACAATTCTAGCTACAGTATATCTGTGAAGTTGAAGAAAATACAACTTATCAAGGTTCGTTGAAATACAAACGTCGAAAGAATTAAGCTTTCGAGAAAGCAATGACGAAGCAGTCAAGAAGCCATTTTTCAGTCAAATTTGCTGCCAGTAGTTTTTTGGTGCAAAAGTTAAATACAGGTCAAATGAACCGACGAAATATGGAGGAAACAATTTACAATTTTATTTTTAGTTTCTTTTTTTCCAGAATTGTTATCCTGTCGCGGCCATGCAATTGCACAATTCCATGTAGCTCGGATAAGCAGGTCAACTCGCTTAGCCGGGACAACTCGCCTCATGTAATCAGCCCCCAAAGTGGTAGAAAGTAGGACACACCTGAAATTTACTTTCCGTCTTTTTGATTGCATTTCGTCACGAAAAGGTGTTTCTATTTGAATGCATATAGAAATCGTAATTGCATTCTGTCACATGTTGTACTGAAACAGACACTTATCTTTATCCCTATAGGTATATATATAAGACCATCTGCTTTGTGATTGTTCATTACAGTGTGACGAAAGCGCAAAACAATATAATGTTAAATGTACAACATAACAAAAAGTTAGAGTCCCATAAAGACAATGTATAGCTCTGTCTCACTTCTGTGTATTTGCGAGAAGACTAACTGCATCGCATGTCAATCAAAGACTTGATTTTGAACAAAAAAGGTAAAGCTCTGTGTTGTATGCTCAATATTTGTTCATTTGTTTCGCTATAAATCGCCAGGCTATGTGCATTGCCATTCTTGTCCATGGCAAACTGAGGTATGCTCTAAGTTTAAGAACACGTAAGCCATGAGCAAATAACATAACTTGGACATCACTGAAACGTTTTATATCTTTTCGTTTCAAAACAACTTAGTTTCTTTGCAATGTAAATGAAGTCCATCTCTTTGATATTACTCACGGACATGCAAATTATTTAAATGATAGCAATTTCGCCCAAATCGTGTTAAACTTGTGTACCTGTTCATGAATATAGATGAAAAAAAAACTATTTACAAGTCCGATACTGTAGTGACTGCATTGACTCAATAGTATCCAGTCAATACGAGTTAATAAGATCGCTGCTGTGGAACTTCAAAGCTTATGCCGGCTATATCCCTCTTGTGATATTATCTTGTTCAAATGACAAATGACCTTCCGCAGTTACCGGCTCTCACATTATACTCTCACAAGATAACTCAGTCCTGGACCGTACGAGAGCGTCAATCCTGGGGAAACGCTCCCCCTGCTTCACTTTTTCGAAGTTTGTAGGCTCTCCCCCATACATTTGGAAATGGACTATCAATCGTGGCACTGTATTTTACACTAGTCAACAGGGTTTCCTTCTTCTTCAGGTGCCGTGTAATGGCAATCACATATATAAATACCAAGCATAGTTATTTCTGAAAAAAACTTACCAGACTATAAAAGAATTCTAGCAGTTTACATGTTTCATTATGTTTTCAATTCTTTGTTTCAGCAAAATGGCCATTTCAGCGGGAGATGCGTTTGTCGTGGCATTCTGTTACGGCTTTATTATTGTGACTGGCTCATTTTCCAACGGCCTAATTGCGTACACGTACTTCAAGTGGAACCGAAGGATTTTAACACAGCCAAAAGACGTGCTTATTTTAAGCCTCGCTATTGGAGATTTTGTGATGTCCTCCTTCGTATCACCGCTTGGATTTGCCTCTGGTGTATCTCGTAGATGGACAGCAGGCTATGCCGGATGTGTGTACTACGGTTTTCTTTCGACATGGGTAGGGCTTGCCTCCATCGTACAACTCGCAATTCACGCTATTGAGAGATACATCACGCTGTCTAGCCCCACTCCAAAGGTGATTACGGTGAAACGATCGTTCCAAATCGTAATTGTAGCATGGTTGGTCACACTTTTGGCCAGTTCATTGCCGCTGATGGGCTGGTCGGAATATACATTCGAAGGCTTTGGTCTTCACTGTTCAATCCTCTGGGGCTCGAGCTCCATGATCGACACTAGTTACTCTCTTTTCCTACTGGTCTTTTTCTTCCTGTTTCCAATGATAGCAATTTCGTTTTCATACGTGAAAATCTTTGTCATTGTTCGACGGATTTACCTCAACGCCGACACATTGTGGGGGCCCGAGGCGCGTGCGACGAAAGAAACTTACAAAGCTCAAGTGAAAACGGCGAAACAACTTCTTCTCATGATTGGAGGATTTTTATTCGCATGGACACCTTACGCTATTGTGTCCACTGTTGTGGTATTCTTCGGTGCAGAAGTACCGATTCGTTACCACCAGTACCCATCTCTTTTCGCAAAAACGGCAATTGTCTATAATCCCATCATCTACTTCTTTACCTATCGAAGTCTTCGCGAGAAAGCGATGAGTTTACTACGATATAGAAGAAGTCCTAACACTATAGAACCGGCAGCAACCTCTGCAGGTTATCAAAGTAGATTTCAGCACACGATAAATCAAACTAGCACCATCAACAATGCCAATGAATGAACGGAAGTCACGAAACATTCAACTAGCGTTCTGCACCGTTTCATAGAGAAAAAATTTTTCAATGCAAAGTAAACAGAGTATCCATTTCTCAAATTTCTATGTTTCAAAACGAATTGCCTGTAGGAGGACAGTTCTAGACTGCGCTAATGCTGTCTCCACTTTCTACTGTTTGGTATCAGAAAAACATATTTTTGATTGACTTTATCGTGTTGTACCTTATATGCTGGACTGTGCATAAACTTCACATGAACATAAATCTTCAATAAAAACGCACATAACGACTAAAGCAATTATTTCAATTTTTGGCACAAACTGCTAAGCCAGCATGCCCATTCACATATATCAGAGATCATGGATCATGGCATTGCCCGACCACTCGAACATAAACCAAACAAGTTCTGTGCAACTGGGGGGGGGGGGGAACAACAGCTGTAAAATGATGGTTTAATACAGTAACCATACTGTTTTGTAATCTTTTTTCTTTCGTTGTTTACCACTGACAGTTAAAAAAATACTGATCAAACATTCAATCGGTCTCTTTTTAAACTTGGCCCTATACGGAACGATTAAATTGTGCAATTGCCCGTAATGGCCCTTGCGAAATTGTATCCCCCAACGTCTAAAAACTCGCACCGGCCCAGACCAGGTACACGAAGGCAAATTAAAGCAACCAAAAGAAAGAACGCAGAAAGCCCAGTCCATAATGTCGCTTCATTGAACGTAACGTTCTTGGAAAAGGATGTGTAAAATAAAACAAAGTGAAAACTTCTTGACGCTTTGCATTCCACTGTGACATCTGGATCCGTCAATGGTATGTCGATGACATATCAGGATTGCCAGCTTCATTCCTCGCGCTCACTGATGCACAGAAATCTCACGTCTAATAGTGATAGCTTCCTTTTCATTTTGTCTACCAAACTTATTTTGCTCCTCAATGATCGAGAACAAAGGTCGTAAAAGACTCGCCAAACATTGGGGATACAAGAGAACCAGGCTTACAAATCTAGCTTCATGAAGCCATCAACATGAATACATGAATAACAATTTACCCAGATAGGATCACTCAACCGTTAAGAGGAATAATTGTATTGGTGTAAGTCACAACATAACGGAGACAACAATTTAAAGACTAGTAGCAATCAGGCTACAGCAGAACCTCGTTATACCACAACCACTTGATACGAACACATTTTTGTGGCACAAAAATGGTCCTATCAACGTGGCTCCACTGCACTGCAGCATTACGTAACCGTGCATACAAAACATGGTGCAAATGCAGATAACTCAATAATAGTAAGTAAAAAAAGTAGTAAGCTAAAGTTAGTGTAAAAACATGAATAAATAGTTCAAAAGCAGTCTCAGAGAAGACCGGCTTCTTTCTTCTTCCTGGATATTTCTTCCTCGAGAAAAGAAATTTTCTTTTCCAGCAGCTCTTTCTTCATTGCCAAACCATCCAGCTGATTTTTTACCAGACTTTTTTGCTCCTCGACCGCTTGTGTTTCCCCCGAGATTGACGTTAAAAGTTGTGACTCACTGTCAATCAATTGTATGAGCTCGGCGTTCTTTTTGTCAAGATGTCGCTGAAATTCGTTCAGCTGAGCTAAAATCAGATCTTTTGGAGATTTGAAGTTGCTTTGCGTTCTCTGATTCGCCCTACGAATAGTTAAAACAGTCTTTTGAAACAAACAAAACTAAAATGATAAACACCTCAGGTGTTTACTCTCTGGCCTTAGTGTCAGCTACAACAAGTAAGTAATCATTATTTCCGTCTGCTTGTAGCACCGTTAACACGGAGCAGACAGTGTCGAGTTTACCCCCGAAACGCCCATGCGCGTGAACAGAAGAAAATGGGGCTTCTGATCTCCTGTTGTAAATATTTATTGATTGATCAATTATTGACTCAAAGTGTACAATCATCAATTTTCTAATAATCAAACGCACATTACAGCAAAGAAAACACTACAGTTTGTCTAAATATATAATATACATCTTATCCATAAATATCAACTAAAAAGATCCACTACTAAAGTTGATCATAAGCTTGACGGAAGAAAATATCAAATAAAGTTGTTCCTCCCAAACTGATAGGCAAATGAAAGTGCAAGTGACGAATGTTGAATAAATCGAGCATTCGGAAATTAGATCTCTGTTAAGGGAATGGCTAAGTGGCTCTTAACGCCATATGATTTTTCCCTTATTCGAAAGATGACAAACACAGATGCCAGGGAAGAATGGCGATGAATATTCTTCCAAGATAGTAGCGATTCACCACAACAAAGATCGGGAAGAAAGGCGATTTCAGAAGAGCCGGGAATACAGTTCTTACTAAAAGGCGACTCAACTGCATGGGTGCACTGAAATGCATGAATGCTTGAAAATTCTCTTTGCCTCATCACTTTAGACCATTCGACTAAAATGTTTTCGCCTCAGGAGGCGGAAGAAAAATGTGTATGCAACATTATCGCAAGGGCAGAGAGAAATTTAACATTGGTTCAGCCTCCGAGACCGCTTGAAAGTTGCGCAATTGACAGTATGAACCAGCAAAGCGGCATTGGTAGAATGAACGTGTACCTTGTTGCATTCGATATGCGGGCGTCATCGTATTTCCCTCCACGTAACTGCTGTAAACGGCTGGCGGCAAATCCTTCAGTAGACTTGGTCGGTGTGTGAAGGGCTGCCAAATAACCACGAAGTTTCGCCTGGTCCATGAATGAGTTTTGGTCCATAAAGCGTTTATTTATAGCCTAAAATAAAAAAATGAGAAATATGTATGCTGCCTAGTTAAGAAATGAAGGATTTGACTTACATTTGGCGAATAATCGACATCGTTGACGCTGGTAACTTTGATATTAACCAGTTCACTGACAACGTTTGTACGCTGACTCATTGTGGAGACATGTTGAAAGGCTCTTTGTAGTGGTGATTTGCCATTGGTGGATGTGTCATCAACAAGATTATGTGCCGCATCTGTGGAACGAGCTCGAGCAAAGAACATATCTTGGCAGCAAATTCGAATTGCCTGCAAGAAGATATATACAAGTACACTGTTGTTTATGTGGTGTATTTTCTAGCAAACAGCTTCTTCAAAAACAAGTGCGCACGGGCCTTAAAAAGGCACCGTTTTCAAATCAGATTAAATAATGATAAATAATGATAATAAAATAATAAAAAAACTCCTCAAATCGCAATGGGCCAGTCTACAGCTAATATAACAGAATGCAAAGTTTCACAATCAACAACAACAAGAATTGCAGAAAAAAACACAACAGAAACGAAAACTACTGCAACAACAGCAACAACAACAACAGCAAAAAGACGACCACGATGACGACAACAACAACACCGATTAATAACAAAAACAACACCAGACAACACCAATAACAACAAAAACCAAGAATAACAGCTACACCAACAACAAAATCACACTGACCTTGTAGAAAGCTCGCAAGAACAGCGGGTTCTGGTCATCAGATAAATCATTCACAAAAATGTGCGATAGGCAATGCATAATGACCACAATGAAATCGCCAACAGAGTGTAGACGCTCCTCGCGAACAAAAAGAATTTGTCGACAGTTCTCGTAGAAAAATGAATTTCTAAATGCATTGTTGTCATAATTATTTGGAGGAAGATTGGAAGCAAGTAGCAAGGTAACAGAAGGTACATTCATTCGGTTCTCTAAAAGCTGTGTCACAAACACCCCGAAACGATACACTACGAATTTAGCTGGTGATAGCTCATTTATATCCACAGGTATCAGATCTCCGGAGCATAGCCATTGTGCATCCTTCAAATCTATATAAGGCCTACTTCTACCAGCCCCAAGAGCTCCACTTCCTTCGACGTAAACTCCCTGGTTTAACATTTCTTGGATTTCGTTGACTCGTTCGAATATAGGAGAGGACAGAAGAAGAGACAACAAATCGTTTTCAGACATACTGCCGAGAAGGGCAGCAGGAACACTACATGGGGCTTTTGAACCTGAAAATGATCTGAGATCAATTCCAGTTTGAGAACTCGAAGTGTTTGACAGCGTCTCAGAGTTACCACGTAAAGTTTGCCCGCCAGGACTCTTTGAGCTGTCACGAGATTTTTCGTCGCCTTGCTGCACAGTTATAACAGTATTTCCATCTCTACGCTTCTTTCTTCTTGCTTCCAACTTCGCTTTCAAAACAGCCTTCATACGCTCTTGTTCGCTGTGCAAATGTTTTTGAAACTTTGCCATGTGTTCTTCATGTTCTCTAAGGAGTCGCTAAAAGAACACGTATCACTTAATACAATAGTTTACAATTCTATATATCTAAAGTGCCTAGGCAAAGTTCGGGGATGGTATCGACTGTATTTATGGATATGATGCGTGTACAATGAAATTATTATAACGCATGATTGCAAAAGATTGGTGTAACACGGTCCATTGAATTAAATTTTTAATTCAGATACTGAATAAAAAACCATTTTTTTAAAATTTCATAGACGACCATTTATGAATTTCATAATCAATTGCATTCACCTCTTTCTCTGGTTCAGCTTGTCCTCGCTGTGCGATTGCCAGTTTTTCCTTGGCTTCTCTTTCTTCACTCTGTTTTCGTTTCCTGCACTCATGCTCTGCTTCTCTTTCAGCTAAACGTAAAGCCTCCCGTTCCCGTTCTTCTTCCAGCTCTGCTTCCATTCGCCTAAATATTAGCATATAACTGGTCATTTTCTTACAATAAGCAGCAGTTGCATAGTCCCATACATGCATGTTTGAGAACATTATAAGCTTTTGAATTTTTGCTTGGTTACTGCCGAGTGCACTACAAGGCAATCTTAAACTAGAGACCTCAAGGAGAGTGCAAAGTTTCTGTGACCTTAAAGCATTTTACCCTCTGCACTCCTCTAGATCCCAGGTGATGAGTATTACCCATACAAAATAACTGCGAATAAGTTTATTCTGCACACCTTACCACCTGTCCACTCTACTACAGCACATTATACCACG
>JAOBYK010332468.1:0-17961 GCA_025434845.1 Phenganax subtilis | reverse complement strand
TTATGCCATAAGGAACAAACATGAGTTTGAAGTCCATTTTAAAACTCAACGTTTTAAAAAAAGTTTTATTACAAGTATTCATTAAAAGTACACATTTTAGCATAGTATTTTTCTACTACTATCATATCAACTTAACATTTTAGCATTGTTTTTGTAAATAATAATTTAATTTTAGCATGCATGTTTATAGTTAACTTTTAGGTAAACTTTGTAATTGATAACGCAGTTCAGCCCTTGTGGCTGCAAAGTTATCCAATAAAAACCATATATCTATCTATCTATCTAATAGTACTACTTCGCCAGTCTTAGACGAGGTCTTGTCAAACATACACAAATAGCCTCTACCATGGGAAAGCTTGATGATCGTTTTACTGTCTTGGAACCACAGCAAAGTGCCCAAATAGACATGCCAAATGTCCACACCGCGCTCGACCATGCCAACTCGGTGTGTTGTTATCCTCCAGAGAAAGAAGGCTCGGATTGCACTGATCAACTATCTGTATTGGCTTCACCAGATCAAATATTGGAAAACACGAGGCCAGTAACCTTGGACAACGAATACTGCCACAAGGATGGCCCCACAACGAGCAAATCGCTCGACCCTGTGCATAAGGCAAACAAAGACAAAAAAGCGATCATGTCGCGACCTGAGAATGGTGGGAAACACTTCACACAATAAAACGACAGGGAAAAGCTCCCAATCTTTAATCTTACCACCGATTCTTCTAGTTGGGCACCCTCTGACAGCTTTAAAGAGTTTTTAAACACCGATATTCGCCGTTGTTTATCGTCATCTCAGATTTTCTCGATACTCGAGGAAACGGCACTTCCAGACATCGAGGTATTTGTTACACCTAAATTAGACAAGTCCCTAGCCGACCAAATTTCCCCTAGTTGTACAAAGACTGTGGATAATCAGGACAAGGAATTGTCTAAAGCACAGCGGCATGTTCTAAATGCTGCAGCTCCATTGACAGCGCTACACGACATGCTTGAAAACAAGCAAGCAATGCGGGTAATTAGGTAATGCGGCAAATTCGTTATCGGCTCTACGCCGTTCCAAAATTCTTTACGCTATAAATCCATGCAAAATGTCCCTAGCAGAAGCTGCATATCCTAACGCCAGCACGTTGTTGTTTGGCAATGATATAAAAAAACTAGCTGCTGATAGCGCTGATATTTCTCGAAACTTAAAAAAGAATCTCGCTGCTCACCAAACATCGTTAGAAAATTATTCGGCGGGCTCTAATTTAGTTCAGAAATACTCAAAAAACGAAAAATTTCGTCAACCATCGTTGGCGGCAAGCAAATATGCTCGTGGGTCAACGAGAGGCAGATTTCGCCAACAAGGAAATCGTCAACAGTCGTTTCGAGGCAACAACGCCAACAACCCGTCCCACTAACGGGAAGTATTTTAACTGTAGTTCAAGGCTTCAAAATTGTATTTCATACTCAACCGTTCCAGTTAGATATTAGGGATCTTAAGATGCACGACGGGAAACAGCGACGGGGACAAGAAAAACCGTGGGTAGACTGGAACGAGTACGTCGTCGGGTGTTGCGAAAAAATGTGTTAAGATGGCGAGTACGTTCACGTTTTCGTGTTAGACTGAGTGTTTAATTATTTTTGGGCCAACGTGTTCGTTCAGAGAGACTAGAAATGCTTTGCTATTGGCTTATGATGAAGATATGCTTGATGATGAAGAATTCTTACTTTTATACGATCTGAACACATCAAAAAACCCATGTTTTCCGTACGAAGAGTTCGATGATTTCAGTTTAGAAGCGATGGATGCTACGGATTGCAAAGCAGAATTTCGTTTGGAAAAAGGTGATGTGCCTCTTTTGGCCGAAGCACTTCGTATACCTCAAAGATTTTGGTGTCCCCAAGGAACAGTATGCGGTGGAATCGAAGGTCTTTGCCTATTGCTTAAAAGACTGGCCTATCCGTGTCGTTATAGCGATATGATACCTCGCTTCGGTAAGCCAGTACCTGTCCTGAGTATGATAATAAATACTGTTGTTGATTTCATTTATGAACAACACTGTCATCTTATTACGGAATGGAACCACGCAATCCTTAATCCTATCAAGCTTGAACAATATGCTGAAGCTATTTCAAGGAAGGGTGCAGCTTTAGAGAACTGTTTCGGATTTATTGATGGGTCTGTAAGAGCTATATGTCGTCCTGGGCGAAATCGGAGGATTTTTTACAACGGACACAAGAGAGTTCACGCTATAAAATTCCAGTCAGTCGCTTTGCCAACTGGTATTATTGCTCATATGTTTGGTCCAGTAGGTAAGACCATTTTTGCCAGCAATTTAAAGCTTTTAAATTTACTATTCAATGAGGATGTTTTATATATTTAAATTTGTAGACTTGACAACCATAATTATCTATTCCTTTCCACCATGCATGTCAAGTTCCAACCAGTGAATCAGAGAATCAAAGTCGATAGAATTAGTGATATGACTTCTACATGAAAACAATTAGAATGAGACTTTCAATCTGCTTAGGAAGTGTTTTGGCAGAGACAATAGAATAACTGTCATCAATATGTGGCAACTCTGTACCATTTAGAGGGTAAACGGCATGATGTAAGGATGTTGGCACAATCTGATCTACTGAATCAACTGCAGGAAAATGCTTATTCACGAACTGGTGAGCCAATGTGTTTGTATGGAGACCCAGCGTACCCACACCGACTGCATCTACAGGCGCCATTCAGAAATGGTCAAATTACACCTTAAATGCAAGTTTTAACAGATCAATGAGTTCTGTACGTGTATCCGTTGAGTGGCTGTTTGGGGACATCGCAAATTATTTTAAATTTTTGGATTTTAAGAAAAACCTCAAAATAGGTTTCTGTTCTGTTGGTAAATTCTATTTTGTATCAGCTCGTCTTAGAAATGCATTAACTTGCCTTTATCATATTCAGACATTTGCATTTTTTGGGATGGAACCACCAACTCTGCAAGACTATTTTCAGTAGGCTTGTTGGTAAAGAGTTATACAGGATTTACTTATTGGTGCATTAGAAATTCTAACAAATCATCAATTCTAAAGATTCTCTCTGGGCTTGTTTTATTGTGCAATTAAGCTATAAATATTATCACAAAGTTGCAAACAAATATAAATGTAAACTATTTGATTAAAAACATGATGTCCATCTAACATATGCATACCTGGATAGCACATTTAAAACAAACAAAGTAACCTAAAACACAACTGGGTAAATGGAGTTCAACAAATATAAGCTAGCTATTTTTGAAGTCTAGACATCATTGCAAGCATCATACTTTGAAAATCGTGCATCTGCTGACTTTGTTGTTGTCGTTGCTGAATGACTAAATTCATCAAATCATCATGCTTCTTTTCCTGCAACTCTATTGTTTTCCGTTTCAAATCCCTCTCTTCTTTTTTCATTTCTTGCTGCATCTCATTCTACTCTCTTAAAAATGCCAACGTATCACTCCCATTTGACCTTCTTTTTTTTGGACGCTCCCTGTTCTCTTTATCACAATTTCGTTTTTGAGTTTCTCCCAGTTTCTCCATTGCTTTCTTTCGTACATCATCTGCACGCTGGTTATCTTTCTGCACTTCTTTTTCCTTTTCGTTAGACTCGTACTCTACTTGTTTGGCTGAGTCATCTTCAATTTCCAGTATGTCTTCCAAAGCATCCTCCACCTCAGTCATGTCTGTGTCGATACCACTTGCAGCTTCTTCTGATCTTAATTTTCTTCTCAGTTTTTGTGATATTAGTGTATACCTATCTCTGACTGCCCTAGTATCAACTTTAAACTTGGGACTCTCGATTTTCATAAGGTTATCAACAATTGTTTTCCACTTGGCTCCCCTTTGAACTGTTCCTTTTTTGGTTCCTGTGAAAGGATCCACCGCTAAAATTTCACGGCACATCAATAAATCATGTTCTTCGGTCCAAACCATAGTTCTGTTGAGATAAATATTAAAATTTACTTGAGTGAATATTGATTAATGTAAATATATGCTTTCATATGCAAATGTTACCTAGTAGCCTTGGGGCGTTTTAAGAATATGTCATATCGGATTTCATGTTCAATAAATTTATGACTGGTGCCTGAAGATCTGGCTTTCTGAAGATGGTTTATAACTGTGAAACATTAATATTTTGGAAGCTTATATTTTATCCATTTATGTATAAAATATGCCGTACTTACGTTGCTTTAGGACGCCTTGACACTACTTTTTTGTCTTGGCTGGTCTCTGGCCGCCTAGCACCCAGAGAACTGCTAATATTGTCGACAGAAAAATTTACTTCCACACGTAGTCCGTACAACGTGAAACCTCAAGTTTTGGCGTACTGAACGAGAAACGACGGGGCTACTTATCGCTTGAAGATTGCTCTGTGCGTGCGCAGATACACGATCAACTTCCGGTGAGCCGTCGTCGCCGCTTCCCGTCGTGTATCTTAAGGTCTCTATTCCTTGTTCGCGATCGCAGAACCCCTGTCTAGTCGACGAGGAAGTCAAGTGTTTATTACAAAAAAATGCAATAACTCAAGTACAGTTCGACAAGCATGCCTTTTATCATCGCATATTTTTAGTTCAAAAGAAAAACGGGGGTTATCGCCCAGTTCTAGTTTTCTAGTCCATTAAATACACTTATCGAAACCACCCATTTCAATATGGAAAATATTTCCACAATAAAATCCCTCCTAAAGCCGGTGGATTACATGATCAACATCGATTTGACAGACGCCTATCTGTCTGTCCCAATTCACCAGGAATCTCAAAAATTCCTTCGATTCATCTGGAAAAACAAACATTACCAGTTCAAAGCGATGCCATTCGGACTAAATGTAGCTCCCAGAGCGTTCACCAAACTATTAAAACCGGTAGTAGCTTGGCTTCGAGGCCAAGGTATTCGCCTGATAATTTACTTAGACGACATTCTGATAATTTCCTCTTCTATAGAGGTCCTAAATCACCACAAAGCAATAACGATACAACTTCTAGAAGCGTTGGGTTTTCTGATAAATTACGACAAATCAACCTTAATTCCTGCCCAGAAGATTCAGTTTTTAGGTCTTCTCATCGACTCCATACAAATGCTCTTAATATTACCCGAATCCAAAGTTCAATCAATCTGCACAGCATGTCAACAACTTATAAACAATCACCACCCAACCGTTTGACACCTCTCCAGGGTACTAGGCCTTTTAGAATTCTGCCGACCAGCAGTTTGGTCCGCGCCACTACATTACCGCCAACTCCAGAGCTTGCTAATCAGTTCTCTAAAGCGGTCCCAAAATTACGACGTACAGATAAAACTGACTCATGCTGCAAAGACAGATTTGTTGTGGTGGACAACCAATCTTCACTCTTTGAAGGGAAGTAGCATTCTTCCTCTAATAGCGGAGTTCACGATCTCCTCCGATGCGTCAAAGACGGGCTGGGGCGCTTCCTTTGGGACCCTAAGAACAGGAGGGAAATGGGCACATGGAGAGGCCCAGGAGCACATAACGTTTTGAAGCTCAAAGCAGCCTTTTTTGCTCTCAAATCATTTGTGAAAAGCAAAACGAACAGCGTGATTTGCTTAAAATTGGACAACACTACAGCGGTCGCTTACTTAAACAACATGGGGGGCACGCATTGCGCACGACTTCTTCAGCTAACTCTGGAAATATGGGAATGGTGCGAGAAGAGACACATATTTCTTATTGTACAACATATCCCAGGTTTACTGAACACAGCAGCAGACATCGAATCTCGAGTTTCACGCGATCTGAACGATTGGAAACTGAAAGCTACCGTAATCCGTCCCCTAATCAAGGACAGTCAATTAGATCTATTCGCGTCAAGCCCGTCTCATCAACTCGACCAATTCGTCAGCCGGAGCCCAGACCCCCTCCCAGTCAGCACGGATGCATTCACGATGAGTTGGTCCAATCTCAAGGCTTATGCTTTTCTTCTGTTCAACCTAATTCATGCGGTCCTGCACAAAACGCGAACAGAGAGAGCAACCCTGGTCTTGGTCGCCCCCTTGTAGTCAGCTCAACCATGGTGGCCCCTGTTGATCGAAATGTTAATCGATTACCCAATATATCTTGGCGCCGATCCAGGGCTCCTGAGAGACATGGCGAATCCAGGGCTAACCCATCCACTGTTGTCCGCACTCAAACTCGAATATCAGGGAACACTTTACTTCAGCAGGCCTTTCAGACACGGCTGTTGAGCTCCTTGCCAATAGCGTCAAGGCCTCAACCAGCAACTCGTACAACTGTTCGTGGTCTAAATGGAGTCGCATGTGTTGTCAACGGCAAAGTAATCCCATACTTGGTCCTATAGAAGAGGTCTTAATCTTCTTAGCCGAGCAGTATTCCGAAGGGAAAGGATATCGAACCATTAATGTCCTCCGTTCCGCGATTTCATCGCCACATATGCAAATTGATGGTAAACCGGTCGGTCAACGCCCTTTGGTGATTAGGTTAATGAAGGGAATTTCAATTTCTCGACCTCCGCAACCTCGTTATCAGCACACCTGGGACGTAAGAACGGTGACCAATTACTTCACTGGATTGTCCGAGAACGCTTCTTTATCACTAACACTTCTTTCACAGAAATTATGTATCTTGATGGCTTTAGCGTGCTCAGAAGGAAGTTCCATAACGGTTATATTAGACGTCCGTTATATGCGCCGATATCCTGAAGGTGTTAAATTCCTACACACAGCATATCGTAGAGGATCCCACAACGGTCCTTTAGTTGAATGTGTTTACCCATCCTTCACTCCTGAGTCACGACTTTGTCCGATGCAGTGTTTGTACGCTTACTTGGAGAGAACCCAGGCATGGCGTCCGTCATCCAACCACATGCAAAATCCGCTGTTTCTGGCATTAAAAAAACCGCATAAGCCGGTCACGTCCTCTACACTTTCTCGTTGGCTTAAGGATGTCCTTCGTCTTGCAGGGATTGAGGAAACCGTATTCAAAGGACACTCAGTACGCGGGGCATCAACATCAGCAGCCAAACGAGCAGGACTTGGTATCGACACAATATTGTCAATGGCCGATTGGTCGAACACGACAACATTCACTAAGTTTTACTATAAACCATCTCTTCCTGTTTCGTTTGGGGCAACAGTCTTGTCCACCTAATAGAGTAATAATTCATTCGATATCAAGTGTTTGTTTCTTGTGTGTTATTGGCTGTTGTCATAGTTTAAGTTGACACGCCCGTTGTTCGTCTGCTTTGCAATCTACCATTTGTATTCCATATATTTTGACCGGAGAGTGTGAAGTATAATTTGAATTATGCTAGCGCCGTGCAGCGGCACGCTCGTATAATTCTGATTATACGATTACTCAAAGGGAGAATTGTATGGAACCCAGCCCGATATAATTCCCACCCACCCAAATAATTTTCTTTGTCGCTTACGCACAAAGGTCACGGAACTTATCAAGCATATAAAATGATAGCAATACTATATAAAGGTAGAGTCACTCATATACTATTGCAGTTTTCTTTCCATGTGGCATTCCTTTCTAAACTTGTGCTTTCAAAAAGTCAAAGGCACTGGCGTGCCCTTACTATATACGAAGGACTATTTCCCGCGCTTTTTGTTTTCAGTTCCAGTGCTTTTACGTGTGGCTCCCACACGGGATGACTACGTCATACCATTTGTATTCCATACATTTCTCCCTTCGAGCGCTCGTATAATCAGAATTATACGAGTGCGACGCTGCGCGGTGCTAGCATAATTACATGATTAAACACTGCCAAAGTAAATTTTGATAGTTGTATGGAATTATCGTCCCGCTCAGTAAAAGAGCTCAATTGGTGCCGCCAAAACTTACCGACCTCATATAACATGATCCACTTGCCTCCAGTAGACATCAGTTTACATTCGGGTGCCTCTCTTATATAGTCAAGGAAACAAAGGTACCAAAATAGTAAAACACTTACCATATTGAGCGGCAATTTCGTTGTGCTATAATCATGTAAATCGAAGGTTACTTAATGTATTTCTGCATGTTGTTCAGTTTAAAATTTCTAATGGGGTACTCTCCACACGTTTTTATTAGATTGTTGTATTAAATTCTATTACAGCGAAAAAAACATGAACTTTTAAATTTGAAAACAACAAAATGACCAACATCATTGGAAAGCTTACAAAAAAGTGCATAGCAGATCTTAAAACGGTTTTCTGGTTTAGAAAATGGTTTTCTAGTTAAAAGCTGTTTTAATGTAGTTCCCAGTCTCTTTTGCAAAGTTTTAGCTTAATTTTTACATTTCAAGAAGCAATAAATCAAAAGTGTTTTAAAAGATTAAAAAAATGTGTAGATGTCTTATATACAGTGTTTGGTAAGCTTTCTGGTGATGTAAGTTAGGTTTTTGGCCATTAAATAAAAAATTTCACATTTTCATGCGGTAATAGAATTTGAATAGAAGAATTTAGGCATAACGTGTTGGCAGAAGTCGTCAAGAAATTTCACCGCCGCCAACATGCGAAAATGTTATCAGCAGTTTTCAACGATGAATTCGAAAACAAAATTAAATTGCCCCTCGATATGGTGTTTTTTCTTCTACCTCCCTGACTATTACTGGCTAGTGCATGCAATGTTTGGCACCTCTGCTGGCGGATGCTGGACCACAGACGAAGCATGATTTCATATCAATTATCTGGAATTACTGGTTGCCCTCTTCGTTTTAATGAAAGATTTCTCCCATATTCACAAAACAAAATATGGGAAAATTCTGATCGACAATACCACGGCAGTGTTAGTAATGAACAACAAAAGTACCAACCACAGTGAGCAGTGTAATGAAGTAACACGTGATATTTGGCTGCTCTGTAGAAAAACATAATATATGGCTTACAGCCGCATATATACCAGAACATCACTGCTGACAAAGAATCTCAAAACAAAAACTTTGATACTTTCTTCACAGATCGACTCGTTTACCTCTCAGTTAATTAACCAGTTTGATACCTATGTATCTTATAAACCAGACCTTTATGCAAGGCATATTTACTCATTTACTATATCGTGGGTAACTGAAGATTTTTATTTTTCCCTCCTTTCAGTTGCATCCTTAAAGCAGTTAGGAAAACAATGCAATAGAAAGCTACGAGCATTCTGGTAGTTCCAGGCTTGCCAACTCAGAACTGGTATCCCTTATTACTTCACATGCATGTTCAAACTCCACATCGTCTATCACCAAAAGCCGATTTCTTACTCTTACTGTTGCATCCGAAACGCAAACATCCTCTTCACGCAAAATTGAATCTTCTTATTTGTCATGTATTAGGAGTAAATTGCATGAGAGGGGGTTTTCTGCAGAATCCATAGATGTCATATTAAGCTCGTAGCGAGGCGGAACTAAAACTCAATATCAAACCACCGCGAAGAAATGTTTTGCATATTGCCAGAAAAATAAATATGACGTTATCTCGTTCCCTCTTCCTTTGGTCATGTCATTTTTTTCCGAACTATACAAAACCAATTTATCTTACAGCTCAATCAATACCGCTAGAATATTTTTATTCTCAATTGTCTGATGGGAAAATAGCCCAACACCGTTCGGACAACTTCCAATAGTTAAGCGATTCATGAACGACGTATATGAGTCACGGCCGGCGCTACCCAGATATTGTTGCACCAGGAGCGTCAAGGCGGTTTTTGATTACCTACGTGCTCAAAAACACCTTCAGCTCTACACTTTAAAGACCTAAGTCACACAGTGGCTTTTTTTATCAATCTTTAGCTGGCAGCTATGTCAAAGGATTCACAAGTATTCAATAGATCACATGACTATTGAAGACTGAAAAATAACACTTATCATAGCAAAAAAATTGAAACACTCTCAAGTTGGTGTACATCACTGGCCTCTAGTCTTCGTGTCGTACCCTATTGATAAAAACTTATGTATCGTCAATTACCTTTTAGAATATTTAAAACGTACGTCATCTCTTCGGGGTCATGCTAAACAATTGCTCATCAGTTTATCTCAACTGAAACTTATCACATTGGAAGGAGTACTTTATGGCAACTGCGCAGTGGCGTGCAGTGACCAAATTTGATAGGCAAGCGCTGGGGGTGAGGTTCGCAGCTTGCCGCGAACCTATCAAGGAGGGTCTGGGGGCATGCTCCCCCAGAAAAGTTTTAGATTTTGAAAGCTACTGGAGCGTATTTCCCGTGATTTCTGGGAGTATTCTGTCGAAAAAAAATGCATCTGTCGTGACTGAACACTATCGAAAAATTCTAAAAAAATTCAAAAACTTTTATAAAGTATGTAATCACAATTGCTACACATGCATTTCTACAGTGACGAAGATACCAATTTTGCGCACAAACTTAAGTTGAGGTGATGGCGTTGTTTAATGTTTATATTATGGCTTAATGTCGTCATGGTCAACGTGTATCTCCCACGTTCTTCAAAATATCGGAGAATCGTGTTTATCATTTAGTATCGCAAACCTTTTGTTTTTAGTCATCATTTGAGAATTCAACAACACAAGAGCATACTCTTTTAGTCATAACGCTAGTCAAGCTTTACCACAACACACGTTTGCGCGCATTTGAATATCTCTGCATACTGCCGCTCTGCCTGTTCATACAAATTGCGCGCAGAAAATAATTAAATAACCAGTGAAGCACCTACTTCTTAAAAATCAGAACTTTACCTTCTACTCTCTATCTTTTATTAAACCAACGATAACATTAACGGCGTGAATAATTCGGATGTCCAATGTGTTGAATATATGAACATTATTTGTGCGCTGAAATTGTAAACAACGCATATCGGCGCTGTTTGTGTCTTTGTACCTGCGTTAATGATCACGTTTGAAATTGCGAGCGTACAAGACTGTTGACCAATCGCTATCAAGCGGTGCCCTTAGAAGCGCCGCTTGCCTTTTCTCGATATTCCTCGAATAAGAAGCTTCCAAATCTAGATTAGCACATGCGCAAATGTTCAAATTGAACTCTGAACGCAAGCGCGCTTGCCTTGGTTAATAAATAAGAAATTTTTTAGAGTATATTTAATGATTTTAATCCACTTGACTCTATTTACAAGTGTAGCAACATGAAACCGGAAACCACGACGGTAAATGCCTATAAATAGCAAGTATTTCAATCGTAAAGACAAAAGAAGACATTGATATTGTTTAAAATAGAACAATTTAAACTGATCTTGCTAAGAGATTGCCCATAAAAGTTTTGTTCGGGAAAATGTTTAGGCAAGCGGCGCTTACCTACGCTTGCATGACCGCACGCCACTGCAACTGCGGGGATCGATACGAACCAATACATGACTCACAGTACTAGATTTGCATCTACTTCACATCTCGCATCAAAACACTAGGACCTTAAAGAAATTACGAATGCAGCCGGATCGTCAAAAAAAGAAACCATTCAACGCTTCTATAACTTTGATAATAAAACATTTAATTTTGCCCGTGCTATTAAAGATACATTAACATAGTCGAACTTTTTTATTGTATCCCTACGGTGGTTTTGAATGTGTTATTATGTCCTTGTATCCATGCTGTTTTATCCATATGCTTTATTAATATTGGTTCAATGTCTGCTCTAAAATGTTGTACAACTACGTAACGACTTTAGGTAATGACATGATAGAATTTCAAATTAAATGAGAGTAATTTCCGGTAGTCGAAGTTTAATTATAACTTTATGAGTCACTACCAAGTAGTGGAGGAGTTTTACGCCCCCCGTCTAACACTCTATCTGGCCCAATATAATCCACTCGACATTGTACCAATATTGATGCTCTAAATACTGGTTCATTTATGCGCAGTACTCTCTCCCTCGTACAACGCCTCTACTCCTCGCTAATGTCACATAGACTTATAATCAAACTTCGAATTACAGGTATATCTCGTTTAATTTCCAATTTTACGAAATAATCCTGTTTTGACTACCAGTTAAAATTGATGACCAATACCTTGATCTCGTTAAAGTAGCAAATCTCAGACTGGACTATTCAAGATGAGCTGAAATAGAACATTCACATACAAAACATTATGAAAAAGGCCTCTAAACGGCTTTATCTTTGGAAACAGCTGAAGCAAGGCGGGGTAGCTGATACATCATTAGTGAAATTTTACTGCACGCGCATCACATCGACTTTAAAATATTTTTGCCAAGTGTTCCATTCTAGTTTCCCAGAATACTTAGCAGAAGAAATCAAACTAGTGCAAAAGAGACACTACGATTAATACATACAGATCTTGATATGGAAGATGCTATGAAAAATGGAAAGTTGAAGTCCCTAAAAGAAGGGAAAAAGAACTTGTGTATCAAGCTTCTTAAATCAATTCAGAATAATAAGGACCACAAAGTACATGATTGGCAACCTGATGAGGCCACAGCTACCTATGACTTTCGAGCTCTTAAGAAATAGGAACTACCGGATATTTCAGCTAATAGATATAAAAACTCTTTTATCTTCAAATATGCAGCCCTCGCGACATATTAGAGAGAATAAACTTTTAGAGAGGTGTTGCTTTTAACTAGTTATATAGCTTGTAAATTTAGTGAGTGTATGGAATTTTATAATTGCTAATTAAATTGTAATTCAATTTTTTATTAGCATTGCGACAGTTGATAATAAACAATCTATCTCTCCAATCTCACTCACTATTTATTTATTTCTCTGTAGTGCAAGTATTCCACAGGCTTTAGAATAAGTGTCCTCAGTATTTCATTACACTTTGCCCACTAATTTAGGCAATGATTAAGAAAGGGTAGCTAAGTCTGTTTTAAAACGTGTTTCAAAATGTATATTAAGATGATTGTTTAATTTAGTCCACTCTTCAAACCTTACATACTAGATGTCGGTTTATAGATATAGTAGAAACAAAATGCTTATTAATTAAAAATCATGTCTTCACGTTTTCACAGTGCTTGTCCTTAGTTTTAATTGGGACTTATTGAATTAGTCTTAAGAATGAGAATTACTCTACCTTCAAAGCTAAAGAACTCAATAAATAAAAGAATTGCTGTCTATCCGTCTTGTTTACGTTATGAATGCGCTAGATTAAAGACGTAGGAATTGCAAATTATCTAATACCAGGCGCAAATGTAGTTTAGCGCCAACTTTCAAAAGTAGCGCTGGCCATTTTGATACTGTATTCCTACGATTTTCATAAAATTTAGCAGTTGCTCGGATTTTTCTGGGCTAATAATCGTATTTATTCTTGCACAATCCTTTTATGTGCTCGTAGCAGCAAAAACTAGTGACAGAATATACCTTTGCATTATTGTTTTTATATATACAATAATGCACATAAAGCTTCTTGATCGTTTGGAAGTATGGTTTTAATTCCGTTGCCTTTATATAAGAAAAGGAAAATACTTGGCTGACAACATTACTTAATAAATCGGGATGACTATGACAGCATATGTATTTTCTAATACAAATTTATTTTTCTCCAAAGCTTTTATTTTCTACAAAAAAAAATCTGGACAGATTTATAAAGTTCCCAGAAATTTTCTGTACGTTGTCCTAAGATTTTCTTTGTACTTCAAAAACTAATTTCGATCATAAACTCAGTTAAGTCTACTTTTATACAAACTTTGTTAAAAAGAAAAACGTACACATTTCGAAACCACCCGGAATTCCTTGCCGTATGATTTTCGGTCAAGTATATAGCCCTCGTAGATCAGCCCTTTCATTCCTTTCCGTTGCGGCAATATATTTACTGATAAGGGATAAGAGTACGCATTCTGTACTTTATAATCTTGTGTGTCATTCCTGTTCTGGAGGAACTTTCACCGACATTACATCTTGTCTGCCTCACAAATTGTACCAACGAAACTTTGTCTAGTGATATTGTCGCACCCTCAATATCGCTGGAAATGCTGTTTCTGAGGTTTTAGATTTCTCCTCTACAGATTGAAGTTCTAAATTGAGGTTTTAGAATTTCCCCTAGCAACGCTCGTGCTAAAGTGCGAGGGTCGCGCCTTTGGTGCAACATTCAGCGGGACCATTATTTTGAGCTAGCTACGCCACTGATAATAGGATCTCAAAAAAACGTGTCTTGGAGCATATGTTCATAGGTGCCAAAGTTGTCTTGGTTAGCAAGAAAACTTTTTGGCAAATTTGCAAGCGAGACTTGCGTTATTAATAAATAGTACGAAAAATTAGATTGCATTCATATGCAAGGAGAAGTTATATCGCTTACTGATATCTCGTTTGCTGAGAGGCGAGATCACGATTAAGGGGATAAAATTCTTCCCTTATGAACGCAATTTTCCCACCTACGGGGATAACTTTCCGCCTAGTCAGCAACTTTCAATTCGTAATTTAAGAAGATGACGGGCGTAGACGTCACAGCCAAAAACTTCCCCCGTTAAGGGGATAGCGTTTAACCATATTAACATAGCAAAAGTATTAGGCTGGTCGAAAAGCTTCCTCACCAAGTTGAATATCTTTGGCCCATATTGACAGGGCCTTGCTATTTTCTATAATTCATCAAAACAACGAAAAATTCGACTTTTTAAAAAAGAGCGCATAAATCAAAGGGCAAAAAGTTATTTATCAGACCAATCCTCTGGCTCATGGGCACGGCATGCCCAGCAGGCTTTGTGAAAAGCTGACTTTATACATTTTCTGATTGCCGTTTAGTGTCGTTTTGTTCTCTCAAAACATTTAACACCGGCATTTTTTTATTGGTCGCAACATAGATTAGCTCAATGACATTTACCTTTAGTGAGCACCAAATCACACACCTACTAAAAAGAACAAATTTTCAAATTGACTTTAAATTTTATCTTAACATGTTTAACAGAATTGTCGACTGGATGTGGTACTCGGTGTGGTAAATTTCAATATTGTATCAAAAACAATGGTTCCTGGTCTTGTGTTTGTGAACTCGGTTGGAAAAAGAATGGACAGTTTTGTGTAGGCAGGTTTTATATATTTCTTACATAACTTTATTTTTCTCCTCGAAACGCAAGAATGAATAATATGAAAACAAAATTCCTATTTGAGTTATGCGCTTGCTTCCCATGACTCTCCTTTATTTTCATTTTTGCCCAGCAAGATGATGAAACTTCAAATCCCCGTAGAAAGATCTTTACATTTCTTTTTAAATTAAGGCTGATTGCAAATTTTGAATGTGACTATTGTATTCCCTACTTCAATTCTGCAGTTAAATCTTTTTAGTAAATACTTTAATTTTTTTAAAGATATTGATGAATGTTTATATTCGTCTGGACTATGTGGGCCAAAATCTAATAATTCTTGCAAAAATAGTCCCGGCTCTTACACTTGCAAATGTGGTGAAGGTTTCTCTGGCGTCAATGGAAACCTAGGATGCGTGGGTAAGTAGTTTTTCAAATATTGTTAGATATATTTTATTTGACATACAGCGATGGAAGTGAATGTCCTTATTTTAGCGTGATTTGACATCAGCGTTACGTGAATGGTAGCCACTTGTCAGAATTCTGCAAAGTCGCGTTACAGGATCGAATTAACGAAAACTTATGCTGACTAATAAAAAAGGCATGTGCTACATTACCAGTTGGAACTGCATCTTTGTAGGCTATGGGTATAAATTGATGGCGTAAACTAGGAAAAGCATGTTGTTACCTTTCCCATAGAGCATTTGACAGAATATACTTGGTACTTCGAAAGACCTGTCTTGAAAGGTAGTGTTGGAGTGAATGTGGGGTGGAGGTGAGATTGATGTGGAGTGGATGTAGGGTGGATGTGGATTGACGAGAGTTAGCTGAGGGGTGGATGTTAGAGAGGCGCTAGAATAAACAACAATCTTTTTCAAAATTGTTGGGACAGACATTAATAATATCAAAGAAACCCACAAAACCCCTCCCCCCGCTCCCCCCTTTTCAATGTTGGGGAAGAAATTACCTCTCTGCTATGCGTGGGCCTTTCGTTGTCCAGTGAATACAACATTGAACGGGGGGAGAGGGGGGAAGCTAAGAAGAAATAATTTTTTTTAGCAAAGCGGTCTAATTTAACTGATACTTCGCGGGTGTCCCAAGCAGTTTTGAAAATGATTGAAGCTTTATACATATATACGTTTCTCAGCAATGTGAAGTCAATGTAAGTTGGATGAAAGGGCGATGTCATATCGCTGTGACCTCGATGTCAGGTCGATGAGATGTCAGGTTGATGTGAAGTCGATGTGACGATGATGAAAGACGCTGTCGAACGGATAAAGCTGTAGTGGATCTTGTGGTCCAACGAAATGTTCATAGCTTGAGCCGTTAACCAGTGGTCTCTCAACGACCTCTCATTCGACTTGACATCGATTAAAGCCAAAATTCGAAACATTTTAAAGCCGAAAGTGTTGAACCAGAATTGACCTTAAAAATTCAAACTGTGGTGAGCTTATACAAAGGCATCAAGACACTTTTCCGAATTTCGACAATTATTTTAGTCCAAGGTCTAATTCTGGTAATGTTTGTTTTGAGATTGCAGATTATTTATTTTAAAAGTGGGAATTGGTTGTCGATGTTACATTAGATTTAGACTTTACACGTTTATAAGTAAAATTTCTGTTGTAAGCTAGGTGTTTTGACCCAATCTGTTGTAATAATTACGAACTGCAGACTTTTTCAATGGACCGATGTTCAAAAAACGATAACTGTAAAAACTTGGAGAAGCGTGGAACGAGCATGGAAGATTCTAATGGCCTAACAAAATCAGTTGAAGAGTCGTTATAATCAAACTACACCAAACAAGAAAAGATCAACTTAGCATATGAAAACACCACTATAGAATCGTAGAAGTGGACAATGAACTGGCATTCGCTCGTAACCCTATACCGCTGCATTATTATTCCTAAAATATTTTGGAACGGTAAAGTCTTACCATGCTGTTAGAAAAGAAACAAACGTTCCTTCTAAAAGTGCACGTTTGAAACAAATATGGCATTACCGCCAACCTACCAAAACTGTCGATTTAAATTGCTTGTAAACTGTTATTAGAGTTTAAACTCAGAACAACATAAATATTTTTTGCTTTATTGTTCAATCACTGTTTTTGATCCATAGTTTATGTTTCCCACAGTTTGCTTCCGAATAAAAAGTAAACATTGCGACTGCCTCAGTTGAAGAGAAAAACTGTTTTGTATTCTTACGCGAATCTTCATTGTGATCAGACGCAATAAGACTGTTTCACTGGATTTTTAAACGGCGTTTCTTTTATAAAAACAGTGGCAACAACGACAAATTCTGGCAACTAAACGACTCTGCCTTCTCAACCAGTGTGTATTCGTGGTAGAACAAGTCACAAAAACCTAAGATTGCTGTACTTCAGTGTCGTTCAATGATTCCACAATTTCAAAGACAGAACGCAAAGCAAGAATGCGTGTAGCTTCCATAGAGTGGTCTCAATTATAACGACATGAAATACACCAACTTGATCTACAGCTAAACACTTCAGCGCGAGGAATGCAAATGACTAACACCCCCTGGATGAAGACTATTCAGATACACACTTATCCTAAAAATTGTAAAGCTGCCAGAATCCAACTGCATTTCGCAAAGAGTTTGAATGAGTATATTTAATACTTAAGGTCAACAGCTAGCCACCCAAGTATAGTATGCAACATACTGGGAAATGGTATTTTGAAGTTTACATTTGTTCTCAACCTGCCCTAGACTCAATGCATATTCCTTACAAGTAATCTTTACATGAGTTAGCATGACCAGAAATTTGATGATCTGCAACATCGGAGAACTGCCCATGTTACCTGTGCGAACAGGAAAGCAACAATTCAACTTACCCATCCCAGCAATTTTATTGTATTCGATTACTTGGAACGTCGAAGGATTCCTACTTCTAATAAATGAAGGCGTTCTAGTGAAACAGGAGCACAATGCCAGGCGTGTATCTATCTAGTTGCCAACTGTTGTTTTAGTCTGGTTTTTAAACTTAGTTCTAGTTTAGTTTAAGTCTGAACCTCAAAATTATTCTTAGTTTTAGT